>VZTM01036461.1:11295-75277 GCA_013400555.1 Jacana jacana
CGGGCTGCCGGCGTGTCTGTCGGGCTGCTGCGGGCTTCGTTTGGCTCCTTTCCCCTCACCTGAGGAGCGCCGGGGACTCGGCGCTTGAGACCCCCCGTTCCCGGGAGGGCTTCCCAGGGAAGGGCAGCGCTTCCCTCGGTGGTGCTGCGCCGGAGCGCCTTGGGCAAACCTCCCGTTTGCTTCCAGGTACCTGAGTGGTGCAGATAGACTATAACCACCCATCTGTTCGTCCCTGCCCTCCTTACTTTCGAGCCACGCTTAGGCGAAAACGAGGAGCTGGGGAGGAGGAATAAACCCCCTGTGCCCACCGTGCCCCGAGCTCCCCAGTCACGCCATGTGAAACCCAGCAAGGAGAGCTGTTACGAGAGTAATTAATTCCCTTATCAGATACCAACGCAACACCCTCCCCCGGTGTTTAAAATACTCCCGGTGATGAGCGAGGATTCACGAACTGGTGTGTCTTGGGGATTATTTCTGGTCAGACCCAATTAGATTATCATGTCTAAGAAAAGAATAAGCCTATTCAGTTCAGGAACCCCCACTGACGAGCCAAATGGCGAGTGAGATGTTACGATTATTAGGCAGGGCGGAAAAAAGCCTGGTCTGGTGTTGTGCTTGTCGGGGGGGGGTTGGGGGGAGGAAAAACCTGTGGTTTGGTTTACAGATGGGAGATGTCCCCACAGGCGACGCGTCCGCTCGGAATCAAGCTCTCGATTCATCTCTAGATGGGTGCCTGCCTTCATTTGTGTGCCTGGTCTGTGGGAGAAAAATCAGGGGGTTTGAGCTGGGGGGACCCGTCGATGGGATGGGATAGAAGGAGAGGGAATGGCTGCAAGCTGCAGCAGGGTAGGGTTAGGCTGGACATGAGGAAAAAGTTTTTCCCAGAGAGAGTGGTCAGTCAGTGGAATCAGCTGCCCAGGGAGGTGGTGGAGTCCCCATCCCTGACTGTGTTTCAGAGTAGATTGGATGTGGTGTTGAGGGATCTGGTGCAGGGGAGAACTTGTAGCGTAGGGCTGATGGTTGGACTGGATGATCCCAAGAGGTCTCTTCCAACCTGAATGATTCTATGATTTGGGAAAGCCGAGTGCGTTGGGTAGGTATAACACAAATATGGGAGGTAACAGGAGCGCGCCTGCAGTTTCTTGAGGAACTTGAAAGGAGTTAAATGGCATCTGTTTTTAGGAGGTGGACTTCAGTGAAGGGTGAGAGGACGAGTGGTGCGGCTTTGCTGCCCCTGTGGACGCATGTCTGTACAGATGGGGTGTTGGATGGTCCGCTCCCAGCGGGAGGAGCTGCGAGATGGGGCCCAAACGCTGGTGCTGGAACAGCCAAAAATCGCCTTCAGCCTGTTCCCCAAGCCAGCCGGGGATGGCTGGTGTTTGCTGCAGCTTCCAGGAAATATCTGACCACTTTTATGAAAGAGTAAACTCTGGGGCTGTTATTACTTTGTTTTCTCTGTGGCTCTGAGGGGAAGATGACTGTACCACCGGTCAAACCCCAGAACAGGGTAGGCAGTGGAACAGCAGGGATTAATGAGAAAGGAATGGCAATCAGAGGGGGTGCTGGAAAGATGAGGCATATTTTCTGTTGGGAGAGAGGATCAGCCAGGAGATGAGAGCATGAAGAAGGAGATGCTGAAGGTTATGGGACTGAATCTCACCTTCTTTACATGCTGTCTCAAGAAATTAGCCTGGCAGGAGCGTTGCTCGCGCGCTCGGAGAGCCCTGGCGAGGTCCCGAAGGGCTTCGCTGACAATAGCAATTTTCGTAGCGCTAATGAAATTCCCAGCACTGGGTTTGACGTTGATGAACGCGCAGCTCGGTGGAGGTACCCGCTCGCTGCGCTGAGGGGTTCGTTCCCGCTTCTGTGGCTGAAGAGCCGGGGCCGTGGGGGAAAGGTTCCTCCCTTGCGGCCTCACAGGAGCGTTTTCAAGGGTTTTTTTTTTGGTCCCTCCTTGTGCAAAGCCAACACAGGGACCCAACACGCCCTCTAAAGCACGTGTCTGTCGTGAGGACAGTGCAGGTTGGTCATGTTTTTTTCATAGAATCATGGAATCATTTAGGTTGGAAGAGACCCTTGGCATCATCAAATCCAACCATCAGCCCTACTCTACAAGTTCTCCCCTACACCAGATCCCTCAACACCACATCCAATCTACTCTGAAACACAGTCAGGGATGGGGACTCCACCCCCTCCCTGGGCAGCTGATTCCACTGACTGACCACTCTCTCTGGGAAAAATTTTCCTGCAGGTACCGTGAAACTGATGTTGTTGTTTTATTTTTTTCCACTTTGAACCTACTTTCCTGATCTTTTCCAGGAGCTCTGGGGTCCCTCCAGCAGGGGAACGGATGGGTGTGCCTGGAGGTGATGGACCTGTGCACTACCTTGCGTTTGCTGGGTGGCCTAGCCTCCAGGAAGGTCACTGCTGAAGTAGTTTGTCCACTTCAAACATGTGTAGTCGCCTTACTGCTTCCTTGCTTGGCCTCGCTCTTTGAGGTTTGAGGTGGTGTAAATTGCAGGAGGTGATGGGAAGTGCTCCAGGTCAGGCTTTTTGGGTGAAGCTCTCCTATCTAACTGGGCTCATGCACTCTGCCGGTCCCTTACGGTGCCATCGGCGTTACCGAGCTGAAGAATTGGAAAGCTGAGTGTGAAAACTGTGTTAAGGTGTGTGTGGCACTGCCTGGCCGAGGTGAAGGGCAGCGTGGAGGGGTCTGGCTGTGTCTCACCCTTTGGTCCACTGGGCAAAAAACACGGGAGGATTTTCCCCGTGGGGCTGCTTTTGGGACTGGTGTAGTGAAAGTGCTTCCCCGCCTTGTTCCTTGTCTCGTGGTTTGCGCTTGTCTCCCTTGGTGAGAGCGGGGTTTGTCTGTGTGTTTCAGGAAAACATCGTATTTGATGTATTTCAAGCAGAAAAATGGGGAGGATAACCTGAGAGAGTTCCGTGTTTCTGTCTGTGAACCGTGTCGTTTCTTCTGTCCCCTCAAACCGATGGGAATGATCCCCTTTTGGCAAGACACGTGAAAGAATTCCCTTGGTTTTGTGTTTACACAAGAGTGTAAAGTCCAGGGAAGTGGCGGTGTGTTACTGCCTCCAAGCATTCCCGATTTGCCCCCGAGGGGTGCTGGATAAACGCAGAGCTGGATCCCTGCTCCGGCACAGCCCCTCATCTGCAGGAACCTCCCTCCGTCATCCCTTCTCCGACACGCTCCCTTTTCCTCCTCCTTACGGACACATGGGACAAGTGTGCATAAATCATGGATTTCGGTAACCAACCCTGGTTTATTCCATAGGAGGCCGTTGCTCGGCGTGTGCGAGCGCTCTGGCAACCCAAGTGGGCCGAATGTGTCCGTAGACACCGTGGCACCGCTGTCCGATGGGACGGGTGTGGAGGTGAGGGGGTAGAAGCCAAGCTTCCAGCTCCTGCATCAGGGTGGTCTTCCTCCCAACCCGTAACGGGGGGTTGCACGTTTTGCAATCGACACATGGTTGAGGAGGAAGCAGCCGGGACGGAGTTGGCAGGGTAAATTGTTGCCTAATGAGCTGTGATTGACATAATTTGACTGCTGGATTACAGATCCGCGGCCGAGGCTAACAGGAAATATCCTCTTACCCCTCACCAAGCGGTGGTTCGTTTTACAAAGGAGTCTTCTGTGCCCTGGTCCTGGTCCCGGTCCCGCAGGATGGAGGGGACCGTCTGAAGGGTGAGGGGAGCGTGGAGGGAGGAGAAGTTTCTGCCAGCCTGGCTGTGCTCCATCCTCTGTTTAACATGATGGAGCATCAGCTCTGCCACCGCTGAACGCACGCGGGGCTTTGCCGGGAGAAACGTCTTCGTTCGGCTGGAATTTCCTCCTTCACAGAGGGTTTTGCCCGAGCACCATTTTCCCCACCAGTTTAGGGAGTTTTGGTGTCTGTTGCTGAAGAATTCGAAAGCTCAGTGTGAAAACTCTGTAACGTTTCCCAGCTGTTTTCCATCCCTCTTCCTAATCCTCTATCAAATATATTATGCATTGTAGTATAATATGTGTGGCTCGGAGTCTGCAAGTCATTAAAGAGCATGACATGGCTGCAGGAGATATCTGCGAGGCAGTGTTGGTTCCCCGGCTTCAGTGGGATTGGTGGGGCACTGGATTCCTTGCCTTAATTCCCAAATTTAAGAGAACTCTGCTGGGACAGATTTCAGTTGAGATCCTGCACTCTCATGTCAGGTGTAGTTTGTCTCATTTTTGTGGAGTTTGAAAGCAACGCTATGGACGTCGAGAGATCCTAAATGAGGTTCAGGAACCACCTTCAGCAAAAGGAGATTCCTGAAATTCAGATGCTGAAGAGACCTGTTGTGTTTTCTTGTTCAGGCCCTATCTCTGCCAGGCTCCTGCTGCTGGGCTCTTTCACAGAATCACACAGAATCTCAGGGATTGGAAGGGACCTTGAAAGCTCCTCCAGTCCAACCCCCTGCTGGAGCAGGAACACCCAGAGCAGGTCACACAGGAACACATCCAGGCGGGGTTTGAATGTCTCCAGAGACTCCACCACCTCCCTGAGGTTTCCTCGAGGTCTCATTTAAATGATCCCAGCAACGACACCTTCTGCTTGAAGGAACAATCCAGTAAATCACTTGGTTAAATGTATGTGTTTCTGAAGGGTTAAATTGACAGTGTGAAGTAGTGCTTGGTGGTGACACATCTGTCAAGCTGACTTGTAAATCAGTAGACGGCATTTGTAAGATTTTCCACCTAGACATCACAAGAGAATATTTTTATAAAATTATATATATATGTATAATGTTTTTTGAGTGTCTGGAATACAAGGATCCTGTGGTGGGTATTCAGCTAACTACCGAGTTAGCCACATTCCTAAAATTATTTTCAGATCCCAGAAACCTGGAAGACTTAAAGCTGATGTAGAGGCATACGTTTTACCCTGCAGCATTCTTCTGTACAAAAGAATCTCCTTATTGTATTGGGCTCTAATGATGGTGGCATGAACCCATTCTGTCCAGCTGCGTGTTTGTAAGCTCCAAATAGCCCCATAGAAAGGAGTAGGTTTTTTGTCCTAAACCCCAGGTGAAAGGGATGGCTCTTTGATGCCCAGGCTGGGGCTGCAACTGGTCCCCAAAGGGCCTGGGCTCTCCCTGGGGGGGGGGCTGCTGGTGGGGTGGCTCGGCAGGGACATCCCGGGTGGGTGTGAGAGCCTGGAGGCTGCAAACCCAGTTACGGTAATGAGGGCAGAGAGGTTCCCTCATCCTTTTTCTATAAACCCATCATCATGTCACATTTCCTTGCAAATTGCTCCGCTTTTGTCGAAGGCGAGTAACAACAGGTCAATCAAGTCCTTAAGGCCAGAAACAGAACGGGGTGAGAAACCTGTGCACCTCTGAACTTGGCAGGATTGGTCCCTCTTTTCCCTTTAGCCTGAGTAGGTTTTTGGATGATTTTTTTATTGCAGTACAGACCCTGCCTTCTGTCTGTACCCTGCACTGTCCAGGGCTCTGGGGAGGACCCTGAAGCCACTGTGCATGGTGGCCAAAGTCGTCTTCTAGGGAGCGAATGGGCTTCTGCACATCACTGGTGGGGTCAGAATCACAGAATGATACAGGGTTGGAAGGGACCTGTGGGGATCACTTGGTCCAATCCTCTGCCAGAGTGGGTCCCACAGGAATGTGTCCAGGTGGGGTTTGAATGCTTTCCAGAGACTCCACCACCTCTCTGAGCAGCCTCTGCCAGGGCTCTGCCACCCTCACAGCAAACAAGTTCCTCCTCATGTTGAGATGGAACTTCTTATGTTCCAGTTTATTGCCATTCCCTCTTGTCCTGTCCCTGGGCACCACTGGAAAAAGCCTGGCCCCATCCTCCTGACACCCACCCTTGAAGGATTTCTAGGTGTTGATCAGATCCCCCCTCAGCCTTCTCTTCTCCAGACTCAAAAGACCCAAATCCCTCATCAGAGAGACCCCATTCCTCATCAGAGAGATGCTCCAGGCCCCTCCTCCTCTTTGTGGTCCTGTGCTGTCCCCTCTCCAGCAGTTCCTTCCTCTGACTGTGTCCGTGCCTGGGATGGCCTGTGTGCAGTGGCCTTTCACCCTTGGGCTCACTGGGGCCTTCACCCTTAGCCTGCACCGTTATCTTCCCTCTGGTGCCATGAAGCTTCATTGAGCATCTCTATCAACTTCCTTAACCCCTGCGTGTGAGATAAAGGCTTTTTTTACTTTATTTTTAGTTTTTTAAATTTTTTATTCTTTTTTCTGTTTTGCAAGGTCATGCAAAGCTTGGCCCTGAGGTGTTAAATGGTCTCTTCCGCCATGGTGCGTGTAGTGGGTGATGCTGTGGAAGGAATTTGAGAGAGACAAAGTGAAATTCAGAGTTTAAGAGACGATCTTGGATGAAACAGTAGTGGCTGGGTTGGTTTTGATTGACAATCGAATGACTCGGAGCCGCTGGAGTCTTCCTTTAGTTGTTCATATCTTTTCTTTCAAAAAAACAATCACCTTAGCTTTTCATGTTGTGTGAAAAGCCATTAAAGTCTACAGAAGCTTTTCTCCCTCCCCCAGAATTGCAGAAGCCAGCAGAAACACTGAACCCAACCAAAATGTTTGACTTCCCCCAGTGAGTTTGTTCAGAAGTACCTGGTGGTACTTGTTATATTTATTCTGGTTTTGCATCATTCGGCAAAGGTACAAAATTGCCCCAGCAACTTTTTAAGGAGTCCAAACCCTTTTTGGAAATAAACCAGCTGTCTGAAGGTCTGTATGTTAATTATCAACCCACGGCCTTGTCTGGCTACTTAGGAGAAGGAGGGGGGAGTGTTTTTGCCTGCTGGGTTTTGGGTGCCGCGTTCTCCTTAGNACACCCACCCTTGAAGGATTTCTAGGTGTTGATCAGATCCCCCCTCAGCCTTCTCTTCTCCAGACTCAAAAGACCCAAATCCCTCATCAGAGAGACCCCATTCCTCATCAGAGAGATGCTCCAGGCCCCTCCTCCTCTTTGTGGTCCTGTGCTGTCCCCTCTCCAGCAGTTCCTTCCTCTGACTGTGTCCGTGCCTGGGATGGCCTGTGTGCAGTGGCCTTTCACCCTTGGGCTCACTGGGACCTTCACCCTTAGCCTGCACCGTCATCTTCCCTCTGGTGCCATGAAGCTTCATTGAGCATCTCTATCAACTTCCTTAACCCCTGCGTGTGAGATAAAGGCTTTTTTTACTTTATTTTTAGTTTTTTAAATTTTTTATTCTTTTTTCTGTTTTGCAAGGTCATGCAAAGCTTGGCCCTGAGGTGTTAAATGGTCTCTTCCGCCATGGTGCGTGTAGTGGGTGATGCTGTGGAAGGAATTTGAGAGAGACAAAGTGAAATTCAGAGTTTAAGAGACGATCTTGGATGAAACAGTAGTGGCTGGGTTGGTTTTGATTGACAATCGAATGACTCGGAGCCGCTGGAGTCTTCCTTTAGTTGTTCATATCTTTTCTTTCAAAAAAACAATCACCTTAGCTTTTCATGTTGTGTGAAAAGCCATTAAAGTCTACAGAAGCTTTTCTCCCTCCCCCAGAATTGCAGAAGCCAGCAGAAACACTGAACCCAACCAAAATGTTTGACTTCCCCCAGTGAGTTTGTTCAGAAGTACCTGGTGGTACTTGTTATATTTATTCTGGTTTTGCATCATTCGGCAAAGGTACAAAATTGCCCCAGCAACTTTTTAAGGAGTCCAAACCCTTTTTGGAAATAAACCAGCTGTCTGAAGGTCTGTATGTTAATTATCAACCCACGGCCTTGTCTGGCTACTTAGGAGAAGGAGGGGGGAGTGTTTTTGCCTGCTGGGTTTTGGGTGCCGCGTTCTCCTTAGGCGTGAGGAAGGGGCCGGGCTGGTGCTTCGTCTGGGATTGACACCACCCCTGTTTTGAACAGGCTCCTGGCAGCCTTTTTCCTGCCTTTTGAGGGCTACACCTGCGGAATAAAAGATTTCCCTGCTCGTGCTCCCCTCCCCAGGTGTGTTAGATAAAGGGGATTTAAATGTGTTACCTTGGTCTGTGAGTCTGGAGCTAAGGGAAGGGGAGACCCTACAGGGGTAGCTTTGAGGTTCTTCCCCCCTCGTTATTTGCAGCTCAGAATATGTCCTGAAGTGAAACCAAGCTGTGACATTCACTTTCTGATCTTTTGTTCGGTCAGTAGGGTGTTACCAAAGGGCAAATCTAAGGCTAGTTCCTGCCTTTTTTCCCTAAATGTATTTTTAGTCTCAAGCTTTCAGCATTTCTGCTGGTTTTTCGGGGGTGTTGCTGTTCTTCCAAGAGGGCTGCAGAGAAGTGAGGGTGGATATACAGCCCACGCTTCAGATTTGGAAGTGGAAAATCCCTGTGCTAGATTTTGGGTTTGCTTTTGCTTTTCTTTGCTGACCCAAGTGCTGGTCCTTCTGCAAGGTGTGACACCGGTGTGGAGCAGCAGCAGCTTCTGGAGTGGTCGTGACCCCAAGGTGGCCTGGGAAGGGCCTCATGGGGCAGGTTTGTGCTCTAGTGGCACCCTCACAACTGCTGTTCAGCTGCAATGGTCCCATGCTGGCACTGATGGCCCACATGGACTTGTTGCATGGATAGTGAAGTTATCTCTCCAGTTTTTCTGCAGGTTCTGCTGCACAAGTTGTTGTCAGGAGTCAACAGGGTACAGTAATGTCCTTTGTTAGAGTTTAGTGCCATTGACACCATGGCTGGTGTGTGAGGGGACGTGCCTGGCAGATGTGGGTGAGCTGACTTGTGCCCAACCAAGTATGAAGCTTCATGGAATCATAGAATGATCTGGGTTGGAAGGGACCTTAAAGACCACCCAGTCCCACCCCACTGCCCTGGGCGGGGAAACCTCCCACCATACCAGGGTGTTCCAAGCCCCCTCCAACCTGACCTTGAACCCCTCCAGGGATGGGGCAGCCACAGCTTCTCAGGGCAACCTGGGCCAGGCTCTCACCACCCTCACACCAAAGAAGTTCTTTCTGTTATTTAATCTAAATTTCCCCTCTTTCAGTTAAAACTGTTACCCCTCATCATGTGAAAGGACATAATCGATTTGTGCTGTAGGGACATCTAAAGGTCCTCTAGTCCAGCCCCCCTGCAGTAAGTTTAACTGGGTGAGTTTGCTGAGAGCCTTATCAAGTCTGACCTTGGACGTCTCCAGGGATGAGGCCTCCACCATTTCTCTGGACAACCTGTTCCAGTGTCTCGCCACCCTCATTGTGGCCCTTTGTCCTGCTTATAGTTTTCAAGGGTGGTCTTCCAGGAGAGGCAGAGGCAGAGGCATGGAGGTCACACCACCATCTCCCCAGACCACCTCCTTGGGCTGATTTAGTCAGGTAGGGAAGGGAAGGCTGATGCTCGGATCAAACCATGGAGGAGCACGTGTCTGTGCTGCCATCGTGACCTTGTGTGGAGCAGGAACTGAAGAGCTCTCCACCGCTCAATGAAATGAATTATGCAAAACATGCTAATGCGGCAACACTCTTCAGCATCAGTTTGTTTTTAAGCATCTGGGCTGCCTCTTGAGTTTGAATTAAGCACATTATGATCAGGATCCAAATACTTCCCGGTGCAGGAAGCCCGAGAGGAAACTGAAAGAGAAGCTGGTGGTTTTTCCTGGTCCCTTTGGGGTGCTGTGTCCCCGGGAGCTGTGTCTGACAGTAGGATCATGGAGTTGCCCAGCTTGGAAGGGACCTTTCAGATCATTGAACCCAACCATCATGTCCAACCTTCCGAAGGCACGGCTTTGCAGGGTGGTGGTTGATCTCCCAGGAGCGCTTGTGGATGGAGTGTGACCCACCCCAGAGGTTTTTCTAGCTGCTGGGAGAGGTGAACGTGATTTTCTTTGGTAAACAGAAGATTTGGCCCTAAAACCAGCTGAGGAGCAGAAACTGTACGTTGTCTGTTGTGAGAGGAGCAGTTCAAAACGTGCTTCCAGGCGGAGAAGCAGCGATTCCGGCCGCTGGAAGACTTCCGCAGCGAGCAGCCACGTTTTAGACAAACTGAGCCTGAATTATTGTTTGTTTTCTTCTTTGTTTGTTTGGGAGAGTCCGTTTGGGGAATTTGGTATGGGAAATAAGTGACACCAGCTCATTCAATTTGATTTATAATTGAGTTAAAAATATCTAGCCCCGGCCTCCAGCTCTTAGGAGCTGCGGCATCGCTGGAGCCAAAGGCCTCAGCCAGATAGTCAGGTAAAAAAAGCACTTTCAGCCGCTCTTGCTTAAAAAGCAGTAATTTCCCCATTTGTCACGTCCTGCCAATTGCAGTTCTGAGGGGTCAGTGTAGTAAAAGGAGCAGGTTTTTACTTTGGATGGCAGCAGTTAAAACCGAAGGGCTGTGCCGCTGGGAAATGGCGAGCTCCCTCTGCAAAGGGGCTGTAGGTACGTGGTGTGCACCCCTGGTTCCTTTGAATATTGGTTCACTCTGCACTGATTATCTTGACATTGATCATCTCTTTTGTGGTTTTAACAGCTCAAAAGGCACAATGTTATATATGGACATAGTAGAAAATACTAACATTAATTTGTCCCAGGCTGCGTCTCTGCCTAAAATAGCGTCTTGCTGCCTCTCACAAGGGTTTCGTTGCATAAAGACTTGGGTAATGTATAACTTGCCCATGCTCAGTTATAACTAACATACTGTAGAGATTCAACATGTGTTGGTTTTCAATTTACCATGGGACCTCTAACAGAACAAGTGCTTGTCTTCTGTAACTGGGCAGCGTTAAACATATATTTAGGGAGGATATTCATAAAGCGACATAATAGCCGTATTGTATTGGAAATGAATGGTCTTCAGAGGAGTGCTGGGCGATGCGTGGACCTCCAGGGCTCGGCATTGCAGCTCTTGAGAGCAACTGTGTGGACTTGATCATGAGCTGGAGACGTGCCCAACCGCTTCCCGGCTGGAGAGGCAAGTGGGAACACCTCCGCACAGGCACCCTGGGGATGGTCTTGTGATGTGCTGGAACTGCTTGGGTGATGGCAGCCTGGTCTGTGTCCCAGAGAAAGCTCTCTATCTCAGAAGGAACCTTGAGAACATCCCTAGAGGACATGACTTCTCTCGTCAGCTTGCCTGAACAGCACAGAGCACTGTGGCCTCCTGCCCTTCAAGAAGTTGTGTCCAGGTCCAGCAGGCAGAAGTGCTTGGTGATGGCAGCAGGAGCCCTCAGACCTGCCCTTGCCTTCCCCAAAGCTGTGACCTGGCTCTGGCTGCTCTCCTCCACGTGGAGAGGCTGGCTGAGGGCAGAACTTGCTCCTGGACAGAACATCCTTGGGGCCTCCAGGAGCATATGAAGAAGTCCTGTTTTTTTTTCAGTGTGTTTGGGTGCTGTGGGAGATATCTTAAAATACAAGAATTAGTGGGGTGTTTTGTGTGTTTGGGTTGTTTTTGTTGTTGTTGGTTTTTTTTTTAATATACATTATTTGGCCAGAAGTCATTTTACTATAAAAGGAGTGAATATAGCTTGTACATCTGTTACTTGTTTGTCTGCGAAATGACTGTATGGTTGAGGCCAAAAGTGAAGAATAGAGGGTTGCACAAATTGGCAAAGTTTCTGTAGCCTTTCAGAAGCCAGCAATTAAAATGAAGCAGCAAATTGTTCAATCCAGAAATTCTGGTTGTTCCATCCATCTGATGCTCTGGCATGTCCCTCTGCTGACTCCTCCTGCCTCCCACCTCGTATAAGAGGCAAATGAATTGGGCCACACCAACCCCATGGATGGCTACAGGCTTGGGGCAGTGCGGCTGGAGCTGCCTGGCAGAAAAGGACCTGGGGGTGCTGGGTGACAAGGGGCTGAACATGAGCCAGCAGTGTGCCCAGGTGGCCAAGAAGGCCAAGGGCATCCTGGCTTGCATAAAGAATAGTGTGACCAGCAGAAGCAGGGAGGGGATTGTCCCCCTGTGCTCAGCACTGGGGAGGCCACCCCTTGAGTCTGGTGTCCAGTTCTGGGCACCTCAGCACAAGAGAGATCTGGAGGGGCTGGAGCGAGTGCAGAGGAGGGACACGGAGCTGGTGAGAGGCCTGGAGAATAAGGCTTATGAGGATGGATTGAGGGAGTTGGGATTGTTTAGTTTGAGGAAGAGGAGGCTGAGGGGAGACCTCATCCCTCTCTCCAACTGCTTGAAAGGGCATTGCAGAGAGGTTGGTGCTGGTCTCTTCTCAGGGGCAATGAGCGATAGAAGGAGAGGGAATGGCTGCAAGCTGCAGCAGGGTAGGGTTAGGCTGGCCATGAGGAAAAAGTTTTTCCCAGAGAGAGTGGTCAGTCAGTGGAATCAGCTGCCCAGGGAGGGGGTGGAGTCCCCATCCCTGACTGTGTTTCAGAGTAGATTGGATGTGGTGTTGAGGGATCTGGTGTAGGGGAGAACGTGTAGAGTGGGGCTGATGGTTGGACTTGATGATCCCAAGGGTCTCTTCCAACCTAAATGATTCTATGGTTCTATGATTCTATGAATAAGTTGTTGTGAACCTTCTTCTCTCAAAAATTGCAGCTTCTTCAAACAGTCTCCGAGTCGTCACGTTCCCAGGGATCCTCTCCCCGTTCTGCTCCCTGTCACAGCTTCAAATACAGATGCCTGTTCTCTTGATCACGTAAATGAATATCTCAGTGTGGCAAATGCACAATATTCTTTTGTTTGTTTGTTTGTTTTGGTAAATAAAACAAGAACTTTTGTACTTTAAGGCATCTTTCATCCCTGAATCTTTCCCAAGCCTCGCGGTGCCGCGAGCTCCCCTTACCTTTTGAAGGAGGAAGTTTGAATTGCTCTGAAAACGGAGCAACGGCGCAGAAGTTAAAGAGTAAAGTCTCCCAGCTTCCCAGCACTTGCTGTAACCCCTGGGAAAAGCGAATGGGAATGTTGGGAACATGTGCTCGACACATTGGGAATCCTGCTGTGCATCTCTTCAAATAGTGTGGGGACCCGGCAGCTGGCGTTTGCCTCTTTGAAGTCACCTTTCCTTTAAAGCCTTTCATTTATAAAGCTCAGTTGCACAGAAGCTGAAGAGTAGCGTTTGGTTTGTTCATTTTCCGGTGTTTCGGGGCATCTTTTCTCTTTGCATTTTAAAAAAAATAAATCTCATTTTGTCCTGGTTTTGGCTGGGCCAGACTCGATGGTTTTGTTTGCTTCTGACTTACTCTTCCCATTTTCAGTTTTCTGTTGTGTTCTGGAGGCGAGATGAGGGGTTATTTTCCCCTGTTTGTGTGTGCAGTAGAAACATCTCTTTTTGATGACAGCAAGGACTGTTTCAAAGATAATCAGCCTGTGGGGTCCAGAGGAGGGTGGGAGGGATGATACTCATCCCCAGATGCTCCAGTCTGAGAAAACTGGTCATTGCTGCCGTCTGTTCAGCAGAGCCTTCTCTTTTGGAGAGGTAAAGACAGTGTCAGAGCTGGGGTGGGGCTTGTTTCGGGAGAGAAAAGCAATGGAAGGGGGTCGTGAGGGTCTGAAGAATCACCTTGACTTGGAAATTAATTCTGTGTATTCTATTAAGGACATGGACCTGATGGAGCGGGTCCAGAGGAGGCCACCAAAATGCTCAGGGGGTTGGAGCACCTTTGCTAGGAGGACAGGCTGAGGGAGCTGGGGTTGGTCAGCCTGGAGAAGAGGAGGTTCCGGGGAGACCTCAGAGCAGCCTCCCAGTCCCTGAAGGGGCTACAGGAGAGATGGGGAGGGTCTGTTTACAAAGGCCTGCAGGGACAGGACGAGGGGCAATGGCTTCAAGCTGGAGAAGAGCAGCTTTAGATTGGATATGAGGAATGGGTTCTTTACCATGAGGGTGGTGGAGCACTGGGAGAGGTTGCCCATGGAGGTGGTTGAGGCCCCTTCCCTGGAGATCTTCAAGGGGAGGCTGGAGGAGGCCCTGGGCAACCTGGTCTAGTTGGGGGTGTCCCTGCTGACTGCGGGGAGGTGCGATGACCCTAGAGGTCCCTCCTGGCCTGGACCATCCTATGATTCTATCAGCAGAAAAGAGACAAATTTCATCTTTGATGTAGAGACGTGCGAGCAGATGAGTGATGCACACAAAACACTGGGGGGGGAAATGTATTTCTCTTTAGTTTTTAAATGTTTAAATCCATATATATGAGAAGCTGCAATACCTGGGACAGACAGCCAGCAGCCTTTTCCCTGTGCATGTTTACCCTGCTGAATGCATTCCTGAGCAGAGACTTAGGTGGCTTGGCTCAAATGGCAAAAGAAGGGGAGAAGAGAAATTTAGGAAGCTGGGTCTCAGGCTTTGCAGCATTAAAGCCAGGTGACCTCTCAGTTCAGCACACGTGAAGGTTTCCACGGTCAGGTACGTGACTGGTGACCTTCCCTCCAAGCGAGGCGTCTCCCTCGCACAGGGTGAGTCTGCAAAAGCTTTGTGGTGCCAGTTTGTGGTACCGTATCCTCACCGCCCTGGTCCAGCTCTGTGTTTGCTACATGAGCAACAAAAGAGATGTTTTTCAGAAATAAAGCTGTGTATACACACACACACACACAGCCCTAAATCCAGGCTGCTGTGCAGACCAGGAGGCAGGTGGGCCTCCTCTGCGCTGGGGAATGATTTCAGGTGAAGATTTAAGTGCCTCAATTGGAAAAGAAAAGAAATGGTAAAGGCAGCTGGCAGTTTTCACATGCTGATACTGCTCCTCCCTCCTCAGATGCTGCCCTGAGTACTGGGGGCATCATGGTCATGCTGGATTTTTCCGGTGAGATGAGGAACTCGGGTACCTACAAACCTGAGCGAGGCAGAAATTGATTAAGCATGAAATTCTTCCCTGGCAGCGAGTTCTTGACTGGCTCAGAGACAAAAGCTTGCACAACTGAGAGGGAAAAGGGCTTTTGCTTAGAAAGCTGGAAGCTATTGTTTGTTTGGTTTGGCTCATGTTTGTTTCACGTCTGGTGGCAAATCCTCCTTAAAGGTGAATTATTCCTTCTGTTTTAGCAAGGGGAGTGGGAAGTGCCCAGTCACACGTGCAAGGCATCCCATAAATTGCTAGAACTGAATCCTTTTTAGGTGCAGCGAGGAAGTGGTGATCCTTGAGGTGCGACAGCCCGTGTAGAGCTGAGTGTTCCTTGTGTTTCTAGCACAAAGCACAGTTCCTTGTACTGAATCAACCCAGACAGGACACGTACATAAGCATAAAGATACGTAAATGCGTTGAAAGAGCAGAACCAGAATAGCTGTTGTCATATTTTTAAGGCTATTGACAAGTTTGGGTACGTGCTCCCAATTGCTGCTGCGGTGCCAAAGACAGGAAAAGACAGGTAAAGGAGAAAACCTTCCCCTCTTAACATTGCGGGGGAAAACCCTGTTTGGATTCATCCCATCTTCAGCTACGGTGGGTTTAGGAATTACTCATTAAGAAGACACTCCTCGTGCGACAGCTCTGCACGAGCGATGCGTGTGTGGTGTCTGCCCGAGTTGGCCTTTCCAGCTGGTGGGTCACAGGAGAGCCCTGTTTTAAGGCTTTGGTGACCCCTGAGCACCACGTTCTGCTGCCCTCAGAGCTTTTCTCACAAAGATACCAGTGGAAAAACAGGGATTCTTTCGCTGAACTGCAAAGCAGCGTAGCCAAAACACTGATTAAAGCCTTGGATGTGGCAGCCTCTTGTCCTGCTGGAGGTTCTGGTGTGGCTGACCTTGTGCTGTGTGATACCACGTCCATGGCCACGTGTGCCATCCCTCTGTGGAAGCTGTGTACTCCGACCCTCCAGAGCTCTCGAATGACCTAATTTTGGTTTCCAAGTTGCTGCTACTTGGGGCTTGGCTGTGGGCTGCTTCCTCCTCTTTGAATTAGCAGAGATTTTTAGTTCTCTGCTTATTCCCTTAATTAGCAATTTTGGGGGTTGAAACTTTCCTTGTGGGAGTGGAAATCAGCAGCTTTTGCAGCATCTCAGCGTACTAGAGTAATAATAAAGGCTTTACATAGTGGTTAAAATGAGCAGATTTATGGATTTTTCTGGCCAAACTCCATGTTTGGAGATGTCTGTGCAGTTACCTCCTGCAGGGACTTCTCAGAAGGTGTGCCCAGCTGAGATTGGAATGGTGTTGGCATCAGCAAAGGTGGTGTTGGCATCACTGTTCGTGCCACCTTAACTGCCAGTGCAGGACAGGGACTTCTGAACATGATGGCCAGTTCTGAGCTCCAGTTCTGGGCTCCCCAGTTCCAGAAGGACAGGGAACTGCTGGAGAGGGGACAGCAGAGAACCACCAAGATGATGAGGGGCCTGGAGCATCTCTCTGATGAGGAAAGGCTGAGGGATTTGGGCCTTTTGAGTCTGGAGAAGAGAAGGCTGAGTGGGATCTGATCAACACCTAGAAATCCTTCAAGGGTGGGTGTCAGGAGGATGGGGCCAGGCTTTTTCCAGTGGTGCCCAGGGACAGGACAAGAGGGAACGGGCACAAACTGGAACATAAGAAGTTCCATCTCAACCTGAGGAAGAACTTGTTTGCTGTGAGGGTGGCAGAGCCCTGGCAGAGGCTGCCCAGAGAGGTGGTGGAGTCTCCATCTCTGGAGACATTCAAACCCCACCTGGACACGTTCCTGTGGGACCTGCTGTGGGTGGACCTGCTGTGGCAGAGGGTTGGAGGAGATGATCTCCAGAGGTCCCTTCCAACCCCATATTGCTCTATGATTCTGTGAGAACTTAAACAGTCTTTATGTTTGCACCTTGAACCCCAGGATTTTTACCAGGTGGCATCTTCTAGCTACCAAGGAGTTCTTTCTGGTAGGGTGGCCTTTGCTCCTGTGGACCTGCCAGACCAGGGTGGCCTTTGCTCCTGTGGACCTGCCAGACCTCTGGGGCAGGAGAGACCTGAGGGGACTCTGGGAGGAGGTTGCAAGGGTTATTTATGACCTATGTGGGAACCTTAAAGGCGTTTTTTAGTATTTTCAGGAGCCCTGAGAGAGGAGAGCCGGGAGCCAAGGGGAGCCTTGGCTTTGGGTTGCTGTGCTTTGTTTGTGGACGCATCTTGTGATGTGGGAAGTGGTGTGGTTGCGCATGGAAAAGTTCGCAGGAGTGAGCTGGCACATTCAGTCTGTTTATTAGCAAAGCGAAGGGCACCCTGGCTTCACAGCAGAGATAGATTTTATTTTATTTAAGTTTTAAGTTTGTTGTTGTTGTTGTTGTTTTACATGAAGGAGAGACCTCAAGCCCTGCTGAGGATCTGACTTAGAGAGCAGCCTGCTCCGTCTGCCCTCAGTTATCTCAAAGGCATTTCTGGCTTCGTGGGAGGGAATGTGGCTGAAGAACCATCAACAAGTGCACTTCATTAGGGAACACAGTTGAAAATTTTTCGCATTACTCGGAGGCTGAACCGTGTTGTTTCTGTCTCGTTTGTGCACGGGGCGGTGGAGGGAGGGAGGGGTTTTGCCTCCTGTGCATCTGAGCAGCAGCGAGCAGTTTGACAATATATAATACAATTTTTAGGAAAGAATTCTTCCCAGCAAGAGTGGTCAGAGCCTGGACTGGGCTGCCCAGGGAGGGGGGGTGGAGTCCCCATCCCTGACTGTGTTTTGGAGTGGATGAGATGTGGTGTTGAGGGATCTGGTGTAGGGGAGAACTTTGTAGAGTGGGGCTGATGGTTGGGCTCGATGATCCCAAGGGTCCCTTCCAACCTAAATGATTCTATGATTCTAAAAAACCATCATAATGATAAAACTTGGGGAGGGAGGAACAAAAAGGTGCTGGTGGGGCTGTGGGAAGCCGTGCTCCTCTTCAGGGGACGCTGTGGTTTAAGGAAGTGGTTTTTTAACTGTGTTTTCACTGATGCTGTTATCTTGCCCGTCAGCCCAGGGACCTGTGTCCTGTGACAGGCCATGCCATCGGTTGTGCCACGTTTTTATCAGGTTGGGATCGCTTTTACACTCCTCATTCTCTTTGTTTTCTTTATGTTGCTGGGAGCAGGCTGCAGCTCCTGTGGCTTTTGCCAGGAGACCTCCGTGGTGTTTGCACACATGGCGAGCGGTGGTGCAGCCTGTGTTTCTGCAAGTTCATGCTAACTGCGATGCTGGTCTTTTTTCTACTTTTGTGTCAATTTATGATCTCTGGAAAATGTCACAAAGCGTTTCAGCCGAGTAAGAAATCAGAAGACAAGCCCTTTCTTTGTCGGTAACTGCCTGCCATTGCTGCTCCATCCCCAGGGAGCCGCAGGGCTTGTAGGGCTCTGGACTCTGCCCCGTGCAGCTCTGTATCCCACAGCTTTATCTGAGCGTTAAAATAGTCCCTCAGGTCCCCTGCAGGCGACGAGGCACGTGGACACGGGCTAATGCTGAAATGTGCTTGTCTTCAAACCAGGATCTCTGTCTCCTGAATGGCTTCTGGGACGCTGCTGGGTGCAGGTCTGAGCAAGTGGGTGGTTCTTGGGCTGGGCTGTGCTGGACCAGCGAGGAATCATAGAATTGCCTGGGTTGGAAGGGATCTTTCAGATCATTGAGTCCAACCATCAACCCAGCACTGCCCAAAGCACCACTGACCCGTGTCCCTCAGCACCACGTCTGCCTGGCTTTGAAATCCCTCCAGGAATGACGACCCCACCACTGCCCTGGGCAGCCTCTGCCAAGGCTTGACAACCCTTTGGGTGAGGAAATTGTTCCCAATCTCCATCCTAAACCTCCCCTGGTGCAACTTGAGGCCGTTTCCTCTTGTCCCATGGCCTGTTCCTTGGGAGAAGAGGCGGATCCCTACCGCTCTACACCCTCCTTTCAGAGCAGGTACAGCCCAGAGTGCAGGAGATGGCAGCAGGGAGGAGACAGCCTTGGCTCTGAGGGTGAGGACCCCCTCTCCTTCCAGAGCTGGCATGGCCAAGAACAGGGTCCACTCGCTCAGAGATGATGTTCATCAGAAAAATCCCCTGGGCTGCATAGGTGTCTGGATGCACTAAAATACTGCGTTTTTTTGAATTTCTGGGAGACTGTAGGTATCTGAGCACTCGGTGGGTAAACAAGGAGCTTGGGTGAAGCAAATGTCACCCCCCCGAGCTGATGGCACTTGCCCTCTGAAGCGTGTGGCTGGTGTGTCACACCTGGTGGACATGGCTTTCAGTGTGATCCTCACTGTACGTTCATGGGGCCTGATTTCCCCGGTGTTACAGGCTCTTCCTCTGCTACAGGGACACAGGGGTGTGTTGGGGGGAGATCAAGCTCTGGGGTTATTGAAATCTACGCCCTCTGGTTGTGCTGGGGGCGAGGAGCTACAGCAGCAAAAGGCTCTAACTTGGAAGAAATCCTTGTATCGGTGTTGGCAAGGACCGTTAGTGGTTCCATGTCTGTAGGTTCAAATCTAACCTTTTTGTCCTAATCTGACAAATTTAGGGGATGAGGGACTCCAGGGGTGATCTCTGCTCTTCCTCCTTGGTTAAAAATACACTCTGCCTTGTCAGTGTGGTAATTCTCTGTGGTACAAGACGGGACAAGGGGCTTTGGGTTATTTCCCTCTTGTCTGGATGAGTAAGATGAAGTTGATACTCCCAGTTCCCTGAGAGCTTTACTGATGGAGATGAGGGCAGGATTTATTCCTGGATGTGGCATAGTATGTGTGATCCACTGCAAAATGAAAAGGGTTTATTTCCCTTTATCTAAAACAATAACCATACGTATAAACCTCTAAGAGTAGACCGCTTTGGTTAGAGTTTTTACTGCATTCTTCACTTCCTTCTCTCTGGTGAGTGCTCAGACCCTCACATTACATGAAAATAGAAAAAATTGATTGTAACATGCAACATGTTTCCCCAAAGATGTCCCCACGGTAGCACTGTCTTGTGTGGAGGTTGTGTTACACAGACAACCCTTTCACTTGTACCTTTAGCCACCCGCGATTTAGGACCTGCAGAGGCTTTTACTGTCCTTTTACTTGATAGTTAAACCATCTGGGAAATGTATTTAAGTTTTTTATATCGTGTATTTTTACCAGTCTAAAAGTTCATGTAGGTTTCCTTTGTGACCCTGCGTGCTCAGGAACGATGTCCCACCTCAGCAGAGTGTCTGGTCGGCACTGGGTATGTCAGGAGGAGCTTCTTTGGTTTTGAATTCTGGTGCACAAGCTCCAGATGACACAAAATTCCTCTTTATTGTTAAAGCAAAATCCAAGGTCTCACGTGTAAGTGGTTTCACTTCAAAAGCAAATTGACAGGTACTTTAACAAGTCCATTGCTGCCCCATAGTAGGTATCATCACAGAATCCCTTTGGGCTTGGAAGGGACCTCTGGAGATCATCTCCTCCAACCCTCTGCCACAGCAGGTCCACCCAGAGCAGGTCCCACAGGAACATGTCCAGGAGGGGTTGGAATGCCTCCACCACCTCTCTGGGCAGCCTCTGCCAGGGCTCTGCCACCCTCACAGCAAAGAAGTTCCTCCTCAGGTTGAGATGGAACTTCTTATATTCAAGAACGTTCCCTCTTGTCCTGTCCCTGGGCACCACTGGAAAAAGCCTGGCCCCATCCTCCTGACACCCACCCTTGAAGGATTCTGAGATATTGATCAGATCCCCCCTCAGTCTTCTCTGCACTCAAAAGACCCAAGTTCCTCAGCCTTTCCTTGTCAGAGAGATGCTCCAGGCCCCTCATCACTTTGGTGGTCCTCTGCTGTCCCCACTCCTGCAGTTCCCTGTCCTTCTGGAACTGGGGAACTCGGAACTGGTCCCAGTGCTCCAGCTGGGGCCTCACCAGGGATTGAAATACTGTGTACGGTGGTCAAGCTCCTGGTATTACTTTTTTCAGATGAGAAATGCAAGAGTTCTGCAGGAGAGGGGACCGGATGCACAGTCCAGGGACGTGTGATACCAGTAAAAGAGACTTCTAAATAATGGTGAAACCATTTAATTACAGGAATTTTAGTTTAAACTCTTTAGAATCGAGACTTTTTAGCCATCTTGTTATAAAAGTTGACGTACTGGCATATGCCTCACGCCCCAGTTCAGTGCAGTCAGGGCAGGAACTCGTTTTTGGTGTTGTCATTGATGGGACAAATAGGTCCTTTATCGCTTTGTGTGTGAACTTCATCTTTCCTCAGGCCTGTGTTACAGCTGAAGACACGTTAGGAAATCTCATAGGCTGAGTCCTCAAAAGCTGCTCCTTTAAGCATCAAGTGATTTTTATTAATTTCTAAATAAGGAAGCCAGGAAAACCTCAAATGAGATTTAATAAGCTCCATTACCAGCATTTTATGCGTAAGATGAATTGAATAGTAGGAAACAGAGCTTTGTTCATATATTCCCTTTCTTTTTAGTCTCCTGAAAATGAGTTAGGGATGGTTGGGTGCAGAATTCATGGGAATTGACAGCTAATGGATCAGCTAATCTCCAAGGAAAGACCGGGAGCAGGCGGTCCTGCGCTCTGCTAGGCCAGGTTTAACCATTTGGAGGAGAAGTCCAGGGGAAAGCCAAGGCTCTGTCCCATACAAACAGAGCACTAAGCTGCTAAAAAACACAGTATGTTGGTAGGTTTTGGTAGTTTGATGGTCAGAAAAAGGTACTGCCCCGTGTTTCTCCATGCAATTCTACAGTAGTGAATAGCATTACCAGTATGGGTGTGGGATATCTTTCCCCCCCGCCCAGTAACTGCTACTGAGGATACTTTAAAGCTCTTAAAAACAAGGGAAGAAGAAAAAAAAAGGGTTTTAGTTGTTTGCAAACAGTAAATAACCTTTGAGCAACTGGCCCTGTGCTGTGGTGCTTAGTGCTAGTGGTGGTCATCTCTTGCAGCAGCAGCTTCGGCAGTTTATGTTGAGGTTTGAGGAGGGCAGGGAGAGGTTTGCTTTTGTCTGCTCCTTTTGTTGAATTTCTCAGGTATGTTTGCCTTAGATACCCTTCCAGAGTCACAGAGGAAACACAAAGAAAAGAGGGTGTCTCCCTATTCCTTTTTTCCCATTCAGAGACCACAGTCTGTCTCTGCCTCTTCTCTCCCCTGCCAGGAGAATCCAGTTTTTCTTAACCTTTAAAAATAAGTAGGACTCCTGAACTCTGAGTGTTTTGATGCCATCTGCTGCCTCTAGCTTTATAAAACCCTTATGGATGATGAAATAACTTGGGTTTACTATTAGGTGTGGCGTCTCTCGTCCCTCCATATTCTACATCCCAACAGTTCACAGACTTCTGTTCTTCCTTTATGCTTTGCTGAAACCTGAAGACAGGGGAGTTTAATTCATCCAGTCTCAGTCTCAGTTGCTCTGAGGTGGTTGATAAGCCCATCATATATATTCTCTTCCCTTGATGGCCTGGGGACTGGCCCTCCATGAGTGCCCTCCTTCTCCACCCCATGGCCCTTGCCCATCCCACTGCCCAGCTGTGGGGCTCACAGCTTGTTATTCCTTCTGCAGCTTTTTATCTTGTACTTGACTCCTCTTGTCCAGGCTGAGCAACAAGAGCTACTTTCCCATATGTTAATCCTCATCTGTCTAAATCAATCCGGGTTTGGGGGTCTCTTTTTGTTCTGCTCATGGATAATACTGTCCCCTGGTTGTCACCGGTCAACATTCCGCAGGTTTACTTGCACGTCCCTTAAGCAGCTCACATATAAAAAAGGAGGATCATTTCCTAGTAATTTCTTGGGTTGCCCAATTAAAATTTGGTTGTTCCAGCAATTCAGTGCAAGGGTTATTTATAGCACAGGCATTGGTGGAGTCTCGGGGTACCCTGGAGCGCTCGAGCTCTCTTGGCTCCACGATGGGGAAGGAGGGGCTGAAGGCGCCCGACGGGAAGGTGCTGCCCGTGAAGGGACGATGGTGACTTCACTTGGCATCTTGCAAGGACATCTGGGCAGAAAACAGCAGGGTATTTTTTTTCTGCATTTTTAGCAGTGCCTTAGCCTGTATTTTCATTGCAGAGAGGCTGGTGGCGCGTTGGGATTTGCAGGGGATGCTGCAGCGCTGGGGGCCGGCTCCCCTTCCCCTTCTGCCAAGGGACCTGGTTGGGAACCAACTCAAACATGGCCCAACGTGAAGGAGCGTGGCTCTGGCCCACAGATGTTGAAAATGAATCGGGCTGCTTGTCTTTATTTCTCAGCTGGGGTTAACTCCTGGACTCCGGAAAATAAAGATGGTCTTTTTATGGCTGTGGAGGCCGCATTGTTGAGCTGATGCCATGGATGCTTGGTGATGAATACTGTAGCACCAAACAGCTGTCTGGGAGCGCGATACAATGGTGAGGCAATATGCAGTTTACCCGCCCAGGGATGATGTGATTGAATCTCCTATAGATAAACAGCCCTTTGTCTTTTCTCCCTGTGTTTTCCTGAGCGGGGGCTCCTCTCCCCCGCCCTTTCTGAACAGTAAAACTTACAGAAATGGCCGATATTTAGCTAAGCAGCTAAAAAACCTCCATAAACTTCCCCGAAGGCGGTAGTGGTAATGACATATGACAACTCAAAAGCAGCACTGGTTGTTAATTTAGGGCACGGATTGGAAACACTTAGGAGTCCTAAAAGCCAGGGTGTTTCCAGGCCCTGCCAGCAGCTCCCGTTTGCTGGGAGCTCTTGGCTTCTCCCCCCCAGGTATCTCACAACACCCGACCTCTAAAGCAGTCTGCTCTGACATCCTGGACTGATACAGGCATCTGTGCATAAATACAAGCATACATAATGCTGAGTTGAGGGACTAATGCTTTTATTTTGGCGTTAATGCAACTGATCTTACAAAAATCACGCTGACAAATATTTTTCACGAAGGCTAAAAACGTATTCAGGTGCATTTTAACTTTTCAATTCCTTAAACTTCCTCGACAGCAACCCCAAATCTAGGCTTCTCAGTGCAAAACGGTCCTCACTGAGAGCTGTTCATCGACGTTTGCGCTGCGATTAATCTTTCATCGTCGTTTTCTGCCCGTCCTTGCCCAAACTCAGCGGTACGGCCGGGAGTCAGCACCACAGCCTTGGCCCTGAACGCAGTTGCTTGGGAAGATGGGGCACAAGTGGTTAAGGGAAGCTTAAAAAAGCATTCAGGATGAGCTGCAGGGAAAAGAGAGGGCCTTGTTTTAAATACTACCCCCTACTTCTTCACCGATTGGAAGCTTTATCTGCTTTGGGCTGTTGGTGGAAATTGCCCAGTGGAGCACCGTGTGAGAAGAGATTTTGCTGCGAGATGCTTTGTTGTGGAAGGTGTTAATCAGGGAAATGGGACGTTCTCCTAAAGTGAATTAATTTAATTGCAGTTCAGATTTTCTGGGCGAAGAGGGAGTAATCAAAGCGATTTCACTCTGCCAGGGTGCGGGCTGGAAAGCGGGCAGTCTATTAGTGACAGTTACCGTGAGAGCACCCTGCTTCAAAGACTTCCTCTAGTCTGGGCTGTATTTTGCCATGGTTCAGCCATTAACACTTTGGGACAAAAATTTCACCCTAATTAGGCCTTATTTCTCGACTGGCCATCTGTTCATTGAACCCTCTCTAAATCTTCCTCTGTGGCAAACCTTTCTCTGGCTGCATTGAGATCCTGGCTCGCTCTCGCCTGCTTTTGTAAAGCCAAGCAGGCTGGGCTGAAACAAGCTGAGGTTGAGCCTTCGCACCCCGGACCTGTGAGTAGCCTTGCACTGCTGAAGGTTTTTATTTTTCTGGATGGACTTAATAAATGAGTCTATCTGGACAAGAAAAGACCCAAAAGACACACATGACAGCGAGTTAACAAACAGCTATTGAAGACAATGGCCTTTTCCCCAGCCTCAGACTGTGTGTCTCTGGCTCCCTTTGCTTTTTGTGAAATGCCAGGGTTCTTTTCTCTCCCTCTGCTCCCCTTTTAAACTCTGTTTTTCTCTCCAAACCTTTCTTCCCATCAGGCTGATGCTTTTGGGATGTGTGCTGCTTGGATGTTTGGGCAGGCGGGATTAGGGGGGCTGATCAGCTTTCCCTAAGCGCGGTGGGAAATCTCTTGTGCTGTTGTTGCTTAACAAAGAGAGACCAGAAATCTGGGAAGGTTTCACCTCCCTAATCCGTGGTGTTTTAGGTGACAATTCCCTGAGCAGAGCTCTGTTTGGGCGGAGAGCCCGGGTACAGGTACACCTTCTGCAAAGGGCTTGGAAAGCTTCCCGTCTGGCTGGATACTGAATCTGAATATGCCTGCAATCTTCTGGCCTTGGGCAGCTGGATATATAACAATAATAATAATAATAATAGATGTAAAATAATGGTTTTTGAATTGTATAGTTCCCTGGGCAGTTGAATGTTCTATAGTGCTAGTGTTAATAATACATCTGGAGGGGGCTGATCCCTTAGGCTGGACATTAGGATAAAAGTCTTCCCAGCAAGAGTGGTCAGAGCCTGGAATGGGCTGCCCAGAGAGGGGGTTGAGTCCCCATCCCTGAATGTATTTCAGAGTGGATGAGATGTGGTGTTGGGGGATCTGGTGTAGGGGAGAACTTGTAGAGTAGGGCTGATGGTTGGACTGGATGATCCCAAGGGTCTCTTCCAACCTCAATGATTCTGTGATTCTATGAGTGATTCCTCCCTGCAAAAGCAGATGAGGAAATATGAGGAACAACTTCTTCAGGGTGAGGGTGAGGGAACACTGACAGGGGCTGCCCAGGGAGGTGGTGGAGTCTCCTTCTCTGGAGACATTCCAACCCCGCCTGGAGGCGTTCCTGTGTGACCTGCTCTGGGTGTTCCTGCTCCAGCAGGGGATTGGACTGGAGGAGCTTCCAAGGTCCCTTCCAACCCCTGAGATTCTGTGATTCAGTGAAAGCAGCCCCATCGCTGGTGCATGCAGCTTAGTCCAGCTCTGCTGCTTCGGGGGTGAAGGTTTGCTGTGAGCTCTCCCCCTGTCTTCAAGGGGGCTCTCCCAGCTCGAAGGCTAATACCAGACCTGCAGTCATCTTTTGGGTGGGGTTGGGTAGGTTTGGTTGGTTGTTTTTTACATTTTTCCTAGCAACTTTTCAGTTTCTTCCATAATCACTGCAGATGCAAAAGGAGAGGAAGAGGGTAAAAGATGGATGAATATAAAAGGTCACGAGCCACAGTGACAGTAGCTGCTGGTGATACCTTCTCTCATGAAATAGAGCAGAGAGAGGAAATACAGATCTGGCACAGAATCAAACCCCTAAATAAAGCTGTTTTGGCACTGGATTAGGAGACAGATTTCTGTCTAGTGGTGTTTGTTGGTGGTAATACTGGTTCAGTTGAGGCAGCCGTAGGTGCACAGTGAGAAGCCACGTTCCTGTGCCCGGAACAGAAGATTTTCCTCTCTCCTCGTGCCCACACCATGCCTAGCACGATGCTGCCCAGCAGCTTTCCATGCAGAGCATGGCAGCCCTTCTCTTTTCCATGGAAGTGAGCGTACACCGTAACGCTTCAGGGAGTCCATGCTGCTCCCGTGTCCACCTCCGCACACCTTGTGGTGTCCTTGGGTGAGGCTTGTGGATTGTGGCCCAAAAAGGTCCTTCCAGGCCGTGCGTCCCCTCTTTGGGAAGGGTTGGGATGAGGCGCTGTGCCAGCCCTGTGACTTCCAAAATTCACCTTATGGGGAAAGACTCGGGGGGGAGCGGTGGTCGAGCTGGTCCTCCTGCTGTGTTGGCCATGGGCACCAGCTGGAGTAGCCACCTGCTCTGACCTCGTAGCCAGTTCTGCGATGCTCAGCTATCTCCACAGACGCATTCCTGGGGTCCTCCTTCAGTGCTGAGGGGCCTCGAAAGGGCTGGAAGGGAGAGGGCCTCAGAAGTAAAGGTGGTGGTGCAACCCCAGAGCATCAGCAAGGGTTTGCATCCTGTATTCTGCATTTTGCATTCTGCAGAAGAATGAGTTATTGCCAGTTTTCGGGAGCAGCAGCGGGGTTTGCTGTCAGTAGGGTAATGAAAGCACTTACCCTAAATATGAGTTGCCTCTGAAAATGTATTAGCGATGTCAGTTTAGACTGTTGGGGATTTTCCTTCTTGGTAGCGCTCAAGAGGAGAGGGTGGGAGGCATTTGCCACTTCTCTGAAGTAAACAAGAGCCTGGATTTAGTGATCCTTTATTTGGGAACAGAAGGGTAGAATTTAGACGGGCTGAGCCAGGCTTTGGTCAGTTCTGCCACCTTTTGTTTGTGACCATCAAGGCATAAGTTAACCCAGGGAATCCAGGCATGGGGTGATTTTAGTTTTGGGTCTCTCTCAGCGACAGTTTGGGGTTTGAGCTTCCTCTCTCTCTTTTCCCCAGGCTGTTGCAAGACCTTGTCCCAATCTTTAGCACACGGCAGGCGATGGCATCGTGTAAGGCTTTTTTCACACTGTCCTTGTGTATCTTAGAACTGTAGAACAATGCAAGAAGTACTTTAGGGAGGCGCAGGAAAGGTTTCTATTCTGTAGCCATTGCATAAGAGTTAGATTTGTGTATATGCAGTTTATGATTTATGTCCAGGAAGGATGGAAACTTTGTCCCTGTGGTAGCTCCTCTTGAGTAATCAGTTTCATCCTGTATTTCCTGTGTTTGCTTTTTTAGCAGAATACGCTCTGTTTAGAAGGGTTCTATTTACATTTAATTCGCCTTCAGTTCTCTATAGATTCATGGTCAAATTCTGGTTTCAGTTAACTTATAGCCAACTTGGTTGACGTCAAGAGAAGCTGGGTGCATGCAGCAGTGTGGCCCTCCACGATTTTCTGCATTTATTGCTTTGGTTTTGGCTCGTGGATAGAGATCTCCGGTGTCTGCCATTACAAAGAACAGATGCCCCTCATTTCAGACCCAAATTTATTCCTATCCCACACAGATCTGGTTAGTGTTCCTGCCCTGTTATTGTTGTACGCTGAGCAAATGCATTTGGGAGTGGGAGGTCAAGGCATCAAGAGCACAAACAGTGCTATATGTTTAAATTTGGTAATCTTGCAATATTAACAGTTTCTCACTTGGCTCTTTCCACATTCTTCCTTTGGGGTTCTTGTGTTTGGGAGAGAGCTAAAGAGCTGGTTCACTCCTGTGTATTTATTCTTGTGTGTTTATATTTATTGTGCTGTGTTTCTGGCTTCTGGGATACACATTTGTCACTTTCAGATGAAATGGCTTTACAAGCCCGGGTTAAATTCTGTTCCCTGGTGAGGTGCAGACTCACAGAGATGTAAATGGGTCTGGGATGCACTTTTCATTTGTCCTGCTTCTTTGATACCTTCTTTCTGAGGCTGCAAGTGCTGCCCGTGTGCCCTCCTGGTATTGCAGTGGCCAGGGCCTGGAGGAGCACCTTCTCTTGGTGCTCGAGTTGCTCTTGCAAGATGTGCAGTCCCTGGAGAGGCTGGCACTGGGTTCTCCTGGTGGGACATTCTCAGCCGTGAAGGGCAACCCCTCTACTCTGCTCTTGTGAGACTCCACCTGGAGCACCGTATCCAGCGCTGGAGACCTTGGCTCAGGAAGCACGTGGACCTGTTGGAATGGGTCCAGAGGAGGCCACGGAGATGCTGGGAGGGCTGGAGCCCCTCTGCTGTGAGGACAGGCTGAGAGAGTTGGGGGGGATCAGCCTGGAGAAGAGAAGGCTCCAGGGAGACCTTCCAGTCCCTCCAGGGGCTCCAGGAAAGCTGGGGAGGGACTCTGGATGAGGGAGCGGAGCGATAGGACAAGGGGGAAAGGTTTGACCCTGAAAGAGGGGAGATTTAGATTAGATAACAGAAAGAACTTCTTTGGTGTGAGGGTGGTGAGAGCCTGGCCCAGGTTGCCCAGAGAAGCTGTGGCTGCCCCATCCCTGGAGGGGTTCAAGGCCAGGTTGGAAGGGGCTTGGGGGACCTTCATCTGGTGGGAGGTATCTTCAAGGTGCCTTCCAACCCAGATCATTCTGTGGTTCTGTGAATAGCTCTTTAGTTGGCATGAGAGTAAGACCTTCTGAACCAAGTATGGCTGGACTAAGCATCAGCTCTCCAAAACATTAAAAAAAGACTTATTATTTAAATTTTGGAAGTGTTAAAAACAACTTTGCATCTGAGTACCTGGGAAGGGCAGGAGAGGATTTGCAGCAGTTGTGACCTTGTTCCTGTTTGACCACCAACAAGCTGTCAGAGCTGCTGTCCTGACTTGACCCTGGCCTGCTTGGGCCCTGCTGGATGGATGCAGTGGGCCATTCCCTTCTTGGCATGGGCAGAGGCTGCTGGCAGGGACACTGTTCGTGCCGTCTGTCATGCTGGGTTGGACACAAATGCTCACAGGCTGCAGTACTGGAGCGCTCTGTGTGTTCCCTTGCAGCAGGCATCGATGCTGTGTTCCTCACCACCGCCTGTTGCTGGCACCAGGCTCTTCACCCGTTGTGCCACCTCGTGCCCTCGAGATACCTCTCTGCTGTTGCCTTTACATGGGTAAAACAGGGGTCTCGGACTTCTTCTGGAACCTGGGAGATAAAATTAGATGTTGGGATGAGTGTAGCCACTTCACACAGTCTTGCATCCCATTTTAGTGCAATGAATGTGAAGATTGGGCAAGGCTTCTGAGCTGTGAGCCAGCAACATGCCCTTGTGGCCAAGAAGGCCAGTAGTCTCCTGAGGGGCATTAAAAAGAGTGTGGCCAGCAGGTGGAAGGGGGGTCATCCTCCCCTTCTGCTCTGCCCTGAGGAGGCCCCATCTGAAGCCCTGGATCCAGTTCAGGTCCCCCCAGTTCCAGAAGGACAGGGAACTGCTGGAGAGAGTCCAGTGGAGACTACGAAGGTGATCAAGGGCCTGGGGCATCTCTGTGGTGAGGAAAGGCTGAGGGACCTGGGGCTGTTCAGCTGGAGAAGAGCAGATGGAGAGGGGATCTCATTGATGCTGAGTAATAGCTAAAGGATGGGGGGCCAGATGATGGGGCCAGACTCTTCTCAGTGGTGCCTGAGGACAGGACAAGGGGCAACAGCCACAACCTGGAACACGGGAAATTCCACCTCAACATGAGGAGGAACTTCTTTCCCGTGAGGATGGCAGAGCCCTGGCAGAGGCTGCTCAGAGAGGGGCTACGGGGTCTCTGTAGACGTTCCAAACCCGCCTTTAAAAGTTCCTGTACAACTTGCTCTGGGTGGTCCTGCTCTGGCAGGGGGTTGGACCAGATGATCTCCAGAGGTCCCTGCCAACCCCTACAGTTCTGTGGTTCTGGTGAGATGTGTTGGCGTCTGGGGAGAGCATCAGCACTGCGGGGCCGTGGTGGAGGTGGGGTGGGCACAGGAGGACATGAGTGCTTGCAAAGAGATCCCCAGAGTGAGGGGGCATGTGAAGCAGGGCAGAAACCGACTGTCTCCTCTTTGCTCCTGGGGGTAATTTATAGGTGCTGATACAAAAGCTCCCCGTTAAAGCCTCACTGAGTTTAATGAAGTGAGTTTGCTGCGCTTGGGGATGAGATAAACCCCCAGCCAGTCTGTAACCTTCACATGAACAAGAGGGTGATTAAAGTGCTTTATTCTCATCTGGCTGAGATTCTGAGCCATTTACCAGATATACCTACTGATTTAATAGAGTCCTAACTAAAATTTAAGGATAAGCAGAAGAAATTTGCACTAAAAAAAAGCATGATAAAAAGGGACAGCGATAGCAGGGGAGTAAAACCTTTCCCAAACTGCTGCTGCAGAATCTCACCATAGACCCCTCGGAGCTTCCAAGCCAGCCCACGTGTCTGAACATAGGCTTTTTGCATTTTTTTTGCATTGGAATAACTGTAAATCCCTGCCCTTGTTCACAGAAGGGCGTTTCACGGGAGCTTCTTCCTTCTGCGAAATTACAGCCTCAGCACCAGGCTTGTCTAAACGGATTCCTGTCCCCAGAGCTGCCCGGGTCAGGCTGCGGCCAGAAAAGTACCCTGGTGCACAGCTCCATCTTAATAAAGCGTTTCAAGGTCTGAGGATGAGAACTAGAGCGTGAGTGCTGAGCCATTAAAGTAGAATCTGGCTGCAAACCCCTCCTCCGGTAAGGCAGGCACGGTCCTTGTCTTTTGTGGAGCCATGAACAGCAAACTCAGGAGTGTGAATTCACAGAATCACAGAATCTCAGGGATTGGAAGGGACCTCAAAAGCTCCTCCAGTCCAATCCCCCTGCTGGAGCAGGAACACCCAGAGCAGGTCACACAGGAACGCCTCCAGGTGGGTTTGAATGTCTCCAGAGAAGGAGACTCCACCTCCTCCCTGGGCAGCCCCTGCCAGTGTTCCCTCACCCTCACCCTGAAGAAGTTTTTCCTCATATTTAACTGGAATCTCCTCTGTTCCAACTTGCACCCAGTGCCCCTTGTCCTGTCATTGGATGTCACTGAGAAGAGCCTGGCTCCATCCTCCTGACACTCACCCTGCACATATTTATAAATGTTAATAAGGTCACCCCTCAGTCTCCTCTTCTCCAAGCTCAAGAGACCCAACTCCCTCAGCCAATTCCTGTATGATTGTCATGGAGAGGGTCTATTATCTGTGCTAATTACCTGGCCTGCACATCCAGCCACGCCAGTGAAGAGCAGAGATGGTCTGAGCCCAAATCCAGCCAAGCAGACTCTCGATTTTGCAGGATGAGGACGACACGGTCGCGTTTAAAGTCTGAAACTGGGCTTTTGCAGAGCGGGCTGGGGGGTTCAAGGCTTCTGCCTGTGTCAGAGCTGCTGTGAAGATCCCTAATTCTGCTGTTATTTAAGCAGGGTAAGAACACACCGAAGCTGGGGGTGTCCTGGAAAAGAGGCAGGGAATTCCGAGTCGGGTGATGCCGTTTGACAGAGCGCAGAGCTTCTGAGCCACTCAAAGACATTAAAACCGTTTAAAATTCGAGTGACTTGAAAACCCTTTTGTGAATTGTTCCGTTTCTCCAAAGGGTTTTTGCACTGCTGGATTTTGGGGTGGTTTTAGGTGCAAACTGCCCCATTTGGATGCCGAGAGGACGCAGCTCTGAGGGGCTTTGATGTGGTTGCACGAAGATGCGCTCCCGTGGTTGGGTGCCGTAGGTGTTTGCTTTCTGAGCAAATGAAATGAAAGGAGGAAAATGAGCCTGGACATCTGGAAAAACCCATTCAAAGGTGCTTCTGATTTGCCACTACACCTGCCTTTTGTGGAGGGGAGCCTGCAGATGACCTTGTGTGGGGCTGGCATGGCGGTGGAGGCTCCAGGAGAGGTTGCCTTGGCTCCTGGCCCAAGGCAGTTGATGGTTAAGCTGTTGAGCCAGAACCAGGAGGGAAATTTTCAGTGGCAGGTTGGGAAACAAAAAGCAGAAGAAACCCCCAAGCCCTTCTGGTTTTCCCCTCTGTGGGAACTGAAGAGGAGAGGAGGATCTCCTGAGCTTCACGGTCCTTGAGAGCTCTTTGGAAGACCTTGGTGACGGGGCAGTGTGTTGCTGGATGCTCACCTCGGGCAGATCATAGAATCATAGAATCATTGAGGTTGGAAGAGACCCTTGGGATCATCAAGTCCAACCATCAGCCCTACTCTACAAGTTCTCCCCTACAGATGGTGTATTCCAGCCTCGTGTTCTCTCTCCTTTTCTTTGCCTGGTTATCTGGGGGAGTCAGAGTTTGAGGGAGTAAACTGGGCTCCCGAGGGAGGGTGAGTGCTCCAGGGAACGTGGAATGGATTTTCCACATCATACACTAATTGTGGGTCAGAATTATTAATTATTCCTTAATTAGCTTTAACAAATGAAGCTTTGTAACTTTTAAACTTCCCATTTATGCTGCTGTTGATGGCAGTGCCGTGGTGCTTTCCCAGTTGTTTCCTCTTGTACCTCCCAGTCCCTGAGTGATGTGGCTCAGGGTGTTGAATTCCCCATCTCTGAAGGCAGCAGAGAGACCCCCCCCTCTGTTGTCCTCAGAGAAACCTCCCTGCCCACGGAAAGACCACGTGGAAGGTCTTCAGATGGTGCCTGCAACCACCTGTGTACTCCTGGGTGAGGACTTGGCTCTGGAGCTGCTGGGACTATTTTCCCACATGTCTGTAAGGAAGAAGAGACGTGAATTTTCTCCTCCAAGTTTTCATGAAGGCTTCAGTAATGCCTTAAAGCCACCCCAGAGCTGCAGTGGGTAGGTGTAACCCTGGTGGCTTCAGGAGGGCTTCCTGGGGGTGGCAGAAAGGAGGTTTCAGGGGGGTAACCAAGGGGTGCAGGGTCTGAACCGTCAGACCAGCCGAGTACGGAACGGCAGAAGCACGCCTGGATTTTCTTGTTGTTTTAGAGATTATGTTAAGTGTTGCTTAAATGAAAAGGCTTTATTTTCTTACACCCACGTGCGTGTTTACTTCCTTGTCGTACCTTCTGGAGTTGAAAGGGCTCTTTCATTATTAAAAAAAAAAAAAACAACAATTCCCCTGCAAACTGGCCCTTTTGTTGTGGTTTGGTGTGATGATGGACCAGTGAGTGTGTGTCTGTGTTTTCCAGTAAGAGCTTGGTGGGGGCCTGGGCTCCGTGGGCTCCATTCTGTCCTTGTGCCATTGAGTCAACGCAGGCTGGTGACTTGATGAGGGTTCCTGTGGGAATGGCTCGTGGATCCTCCTAAGGAGGGGAGGAGGAGCGGGCAGGGGGATGAGGGCTTTGGGTGAAAGGGGCCAGGATTTCCAGGAAAACACGATGGTGTGAATATCTGCGTCACGCTCGTTTGCACTCCTCTGAGCACTTCTGCTCGTGGTCTTGTGTGGGCTATGGCTAATACCCCTGGCTTTAAGTAAGACAAGGGGGAGGACACGCAGAGGGGACGGTGGTGGCAGGTCCTTGCTTGGCCTGGCACAGGCTATGGCAGGCGGGCAGACTCACCCTGCGGCCGGGTTTGCCGAAGCAGCGCGTAGCGTGGGAACCCTCTTCTGTGTTGTCTGTCAAACCTGTCCTCCCAGGAACCCTCAGCCGGGTTTGGGCTGTGTAAAAATGCCTCCTTGACAACAACCTGACAATAGGTGCCACTGTCACCCCCGGGGGCACTCTGCAGGCAGGGATATCAGGCTGCTCCCCTCGAGGTGTCTTGGTTCAATTTTTATCCCTTCCTTCCTTCCTTGGATCCTGAGGAAAACCACGTAGTTGATTTTTCAGCAAATAAAAGACCTGTGAGTTTAATAAGGAAGATGTAACCCCTCGGAAACACAAGCCCCCTCCCTGGTAGTGCTCAAATCTTTGCTGCTGTGTGGTTTTGGAGAGAGGAAAATAAACCTGGGGCAGTTGTGGAGGGTTTGCAGTGAGAGGCCTTTGTCTACACGCGTTGCTCCTGGAATTGCTCAGCCTAAAAGTGCAAGGGAAAAAAGCAAATGCTAAGATGAGACGGTGAGGTATTGCTGAGCAGGAGAAGAGCCCTGCCTTGCTGCTGGACAGGATGAGACCGAGGAAGGAATGCAAACAGGGGGAGGGCTTTTCGAGAGCGTCAGGGTTGTTGTGTTTTTCCCCTTCGGCCCAGCTGCACGCCCGGGCTTTTGGGGCTGGGCTCTCCCGGGGTCTGAAAAGCCTGCGTTGCACATGAGCCAGCAGACACATTTCCCTTTAAAGGTTAAAAACACGTGGGGTTAAACAGCTTTGGAATATGTTTAACCAGAAATGTTTGGGGGTGTGTGTATATATATATATATATATATTTATTTTTCCCTATTTTCTGTTTACATGGTGGGAGTCCTTTTCCCAGAGCGCAGGAGCATTAACCCAGGCAGCTTCTGTTGGTTTTGGTTCTATCTGGGGGAGCACCTTAGGGGTTCCTTTGGGAGGAAGGTGCTGCTGGAGATGACACCAGGACTGCGGCTGCCCCCAGTTACGGTGTTACTGGGTTAGTGGCACATCTGTACCCTCGGCTGGCAACCAGCCTGGAGCTACAGAGTTTTAAGGTTGTTTTGGATGAGCTGCGTGGTGTCATGACATGTTTTTTTTCTGGGCTCAGCGTCGGGAAGCCCTTTCTGAGCACTAATGCTTTCCTGTGGTACCTGCAGAAGGACCTGGGATGTGTGGGTGGGATTGGGGACACTTCCCCAGGTCCAGCTCTCTTCATCCCTTGATATTCCCCCTGTACTGGGCACTGGTGAGGCCCCACCTTGAGTGCTGTGTCCAGTTTTGGGCCCCTCACAACAAAAAAGACATTTTGAGGCTGGAGCGGGTCCAGAGAAGGGCAACGGAGCTGGTGAGGGGTCTGGGGACCAAGTCTGGTGAGGAGAGGCTGAGGGAGCTGGGGGTGTTCAGCCTGGAGAAGAGGAGGCTGAGGGGAGACCTTCTCACTCTCTGCAACTCCCTGAAAGGAGGGTGTAGCCAGGGGGGGGTCAGTTTCTTGTCCCAAGGAACAGGCATTGGGACAAGAGGAAATGACCTCAAGTTGCACCAGGGGAGGTTTAGGATGGATATCAGGAACAATGTCTTCATGGAAAGGGTTGTCAAGCCTTGGAAGAGGCTGCCCAGGGCAGTGGTTGAGGTACCATCCCTGGAGGTATTCAGAGGATGGGTTGACATAGTGCTCAGTGACATGGGTTAGTGATGGGTTGTTAGTTTTTCATGAGTTAGGTTGATGGTTGGACCAGATGGTCTGAAAGGTCCCTTCCAACCTTGACAATTCTATGATTCTATGACGTCAGGGAGTTAATGATCCACAGTTTGTGGCAGGGAACCTCGAGCAGGGGAACCCCAGGTCCCTGGTGGCACTTTTAATATTATCAGAAATGTGGCTACACTTACTTGTGCTCAGAAATTCCTTCTGCTCGAGCAGAAGGGTTGTGAAACCTTGGAAGAGGCTGCCCAGGGCAGTGGTGGAGTCACCATCCCTTGAAGGTGTTGAAAAGCTGGGCAGACCTGGTGCTGAGAGACGTGGGTCAGTGGTGGCTTGATGGTTGGACTCAATGACCTGAAAGGTCCCTTCCAATCTGGACAACCCTGTGACTCTACTCCTGTGGCCCTGGCAGCTGTGGATGCAGCGTGTGGCACGCAGGAGACCCCGCAGGGCCAAGCCCTTCCTCGCAGGAGAAAGCTGGAAGAATGGGCCAGCCCTTAACGCTCCTGCCATTAAGTGATGCTCGGAGCATCTGGGGAGGAAGTGTCAGCCCAAGGCTTCCACAGAGCCAGCAGTGCCTTTGTTTGGCTGCTCCTCTGCCCAAAGGGCCGTCCCGGGTGCCTTTGTAGAGGGTTTCTCCACGTCTGCCTGGGAAACGCTCGGCCCTCGGGGGTACAGCAGGAAAACCCAGGGTTTTTATTCCAGCCGGACGCCTCTCCTCCTTGCCTCTAATGTGCTGGCGAGGCACTTTCTGATGGCTTTCAAAGCCTTTGGGATAAAAAGGGAAACAATCAGAGGTCAAGTGAAAAAAAAAGTTAAAAAAAAAAAGGAAAAGTAGTTTTGCTGCAGAAGGGAAGAACAAGGCCGGGATGTAGGTCAGGCAGACTCAGCACAGGGCTTTTAAGAGCTATTTTCTACAGTGAAATTGTACTTTGGGACTTTTTTTGAAGTTCACATCTGGTGAGCAGATTGAAGGTACGAGCCTCCAGTGTTTGTGTAGTAGTTCCTTGACCTGCTTTCTAAAATGATGACCTGGAGACCTCCCTTTTGGTGAAAGCATTGAGAATCTTGCTGGGTTTTTCTCCCCTACGCGTTGCAGAAGGGATCGTGGAGGCTCCAGAAATGCAGCAGGCGGATTGAGGCTTCCTGTTTTCAGATTACCATCCACCTGCTGCTCAGATTTTTGCAGGTCCAGCCCCAGAGAAGGGACCAGAGAGCCTCCAGGAGCATCCTCAGAGACCTTCAGATGGTGCAGCGTTCTCTCCCCATGGCCCAGCTACCCAGGAGACGCGGCGAAGACACAGGGAAAGGGGTTTGGGTGAAGACTTTGGGAGGAGGGGAGCGGTAGGAGATCGTGTGCGTGGGTTATGCCCGATTTTTCCCTTCCTCTGGTGTTGCTCTCGGTGTTTGATCTTGCTGGAGCTACTCCAGGCTTGCGTCAGAGTCGGCCCCAGCTCTCCTTTCCTCCAACAGAAATCTGGAAGAGCTCTCTCTAAGGCAGCAGAGCAGCAGAGAAATATTTATAGACAGGAAGGGAATCTGGTCTCCCCCCACCCTTTGGCAGAATAACTATCAGTTTCCTTAAGATACATGCTTGGCAGCAGAGAAATGTAATTCATCCCAGTGCCTGTACTTCTCCTCAGCGTTCATCAGATGTAAAATGTCATGGATTTGTCATGTAATTTAATTTCTTCCATTCGGATATATGTTAGGAATGAAGTCAGCTGAGGAGATCACAATAGGGGTATTGATGCTGTGGTCCCCGCACATATTTTGATGGGAGGAATGAAATGCCACTCTGCTGGCAGGGTGTGCTCCCCCGCAGCCCCCCTGAGCACCGGCCTGTCCCCAACGCCTGGGACTTGTCAGTGGGACCAAGACATGCCATAGGGCCACAGAGATGCTGGGAGGGCTGGAGCCCCTCTGCTGGGAGGACAGGCTGAGAGAGTTGGGGGGGTTCATCCTGGAGAAGAGCAAGCTCCAGGGAGACCTTAGAGCCCCTTCCAGTCCCTCAAGGGGCTCCAGGAAAGCTGGTGAGGGACTCTGGATGAGGGAGGGAAGCCCTATGATGAGGGGGAAGGGTTTGACACTGAAAGAGGGGAGATGGAGATGAGATCTGGGTAGGAAGTTCTTTGGTGTGAGGGTGGTGAGAGCCTGGCCCAGGTTGCCCCGAGAAGCTGTGGCTGCCCCATCCCTGGATGGGTTCAAGGCCAGGGTTGGATGGGTTGGAGGGGGCTTGGAGCAACCTGGTGTGGTGGGAGGTGTCCCTTCCTATGGCAGAGGGATGGAACTAGGTGGTCTTTAAGGTTCCTTGCAGCCTGAACCATTCCATGATTCTGTGTGGCCACCCCAAGAAGCTGGGGATGCCGATGGTTATTTGGCTGCTGTGCAGGGAGAGCTGCGTGGAACCCCTGCACCGTTCCTGCCGAGCATCCCCGCTTGTAGCCTGTGAACACCAGTTTAAAAAATGTTTGAAAGCATCAATACAAGCATCTTATGGGTTTATTGGATGGCTTGGAAACTGTCATGTTCCTCCTACAAACTGTAGCTGTAGGTTCATGTTTTATTCCGCCTTTGTGTTCAGGACAAGGCAGGCTGTGACTTGATGGTGGTTCCGTCACCGCTTGTAACGTTTGAGGAAAAACCCGGCGTTGTTTCTTCACCTTTAATAGGAATGTTATTCACCTTGAAGTAATGGCAATAATTGCTCCTTTCGAAACGGATGAGAACCGAAGTGACTCTATGGGGAAGAATCGGAGCAGTGAAAATACAGTTCTGGATGCCACGAGGATCCGGTTTGCAAAGTGGGGGACGCTGTTGCCTTCATGCAGAGAAATTCTTGGCCAGCTCCGTGGTGCCATCAAGCCTGCGGGGAGCTGGGTGCGGTGCCTTCCATCAGCTGAGATCTCTGTGGTGCCAGAGGCAGTTTTATCTTTCTGCTGGCAGCATTGGGAAAAGGGAGGCTTAGTCCCTGCTCCTCCTCCTCCGTCACGTCTCAACTGCAGCTCATGGGGCCCCAGCTCTGCTTCACAGGAGAAAAGTGGGGTTCCCAAGCTGACTGGCCAAAACGGGGCTGGTGCTAGCCCTTGGGGAGCGGGTGAGGTCTTGGGGAATGAGATTTGAGGCATCAGCACCCTGGGGAGGGAGGCTCAGAGCAACGCTTTGCGCGTATGATTTGTGGAGAACCCCATCCTGCACCTGCCCTGGGTGCTGGGCTGGCCCTGGGCTTGCAGACCTGACCTCAGTGGCCTTCCCAGTTGCCCGGAGCTAATCTCAAGCAGATGTGGGGTTGGCAGAAGAGGGCTCTTCCTCTGCTTGGTCGCATTTGGCAGCGGTGGCTTTGCAGGACCCTGCCTGGGGTGCATTCCTGGTGGTCCCACCCCAGGCTGGCTGATGCCCTGGTAGCTCCTGCATCAAACAATAGTTGCTCCCTGTGAAATGCTCCACTGATGCTTTTCTGAGCTGTTATTCCAGCATCCACTAATGCTGTTATTCCTCCCTGCAGGGAGCCTGGCAGAAGGGGCAGGTTGGGCAGAGCGGGGTCAGTCCTGGAGGTGTGTGCCAGCCCCAGAGACCTGCCTTGCTGTGGGTCAGGGAACACATGATGAAGAGGATGGGTTAACGTGAGGAGGCACTGAGTACTTAGTCATAGCAGGAAGAAGCAGGATCTCAGGGAAGGGTCAACAAACGTGCAGCATTTTCTATGGAAGACTCACAGGAAGTTGTTGGCTTTCCTGACTCACAGGAGAGGGAGAGGAGAGGTTGTGAAAAATGGGGACCCACCAGGCTGAGCCATGGGACAGCCCTGGCAGGCAGAGGGTGAGCCAAGGGTATAGAGTCACAGAATGCTTAGAATTGGAAGGAACCTTAAAGATCATCTCGTTCCACCCCCCCTGCCGTGGTGTGTGTAGATCTATTTATTTACATTTGGAGTGCAAGTCAATGCTTGGCTCAAAGTCCTGCTTTTTCATAAAGAACAGCTTTAGTGGGCTTCACGTGGAGGCAGAATCCACTGAAATCCCTGCAATCTCCTCTGTGCCCAACTTGCTGCTCGGCTTTCTTATTTTCTGGAGCTGCTGCCCTGTGGAGCTGGGGCTTGGGCACCTCCTGGATGGGAGGGTTTGAAGAGGGGAGTGGGCAAAGCAGATGCCCCAGGGTGCGTTGTATTTGCTAAGGCAAAATAGGGGTTTGCCCTCCTGGTGGGAATCAGCTTATCTGCCCTCATCCCCGGGCATCGATACCTCTTTACACCAGGTGGGGATCTGGGTGTGATGGTCACACACCACACACCTAACTGGTGTATCTGTGGCATTGTGACAGTTCGTTAATTACTGGTTTATGACCCCCCTGAATCACGCTGGCTGCTGGCACTGACCCTCTGGTTACTACTGCTCGTGGCGTGGGGTTTTCCTGGTGTTGGGGACGTGTCATTGGGGTCACCTTCTGCAGCAAGAGGAGCTCCCACGTCCAGGGAGCTGCTCAGTGTCCAGAAGAGGTAATTCAGGTAAGAAGAGGGTGACAGGAGATGACTGCACTTTTCAAGAAGCCCTGGCTGCGGGTGTCTCGCTGAGGGCCGGTGGTGGAGCCCATCTCGAGGGAAGGTGATTCCAGTGCCGTGGTTGCTGCTGAGTGGATGTGGTCACCGCCGTCCTCCCCAGACAAGTGCACAGCCTCTGGTCAGAGGGGCCTTTTCCCATGCTGGCAGGACAGTTGCACGTGCCTGATGAGCAGTTCTTCTTTTTCTAGTTAAAACACATGGTCATTTTTTGTACACCCGGGAGTGGAAGGCTGTGAGCATCGGTGCAGGCGACCTCGCATGACTGCGCTGCGGAATCCAGGGCTAAAACCAGTCTCCCCAGTCCCTCCTCCCTCCCTCATTCCTGCTTTTTCCAGCACAGCTCTTCTTGGGAAGGGATTTTCATCTGTGCCAGAACGTGCAGGGATTTTGTGCTTGGGATGCATATCCCCCCCTCCCCGGGATTAATTTAAAGCTTGTTTTATTAGTGACCTAATCCATATCTGCATCCATTTCCCTGGCTGGTGGATGCACTACCCAGGCCTCCGGCCTCAGCCAGGGCTTCTCCTCCCTGCGGCTCTGATGTAGGAGACCTCTGGACAACTGGTGTGACCACCACCAGTGGGTGTATGAAGACCTTCTCCTGGTCTGGATACGATGAGGAGCTAGGGGGAATGCTGTGGGGGTGGGAAGTCTCTTACCCAACTTGGTGCAATGGATGTGAAATAACTAGGGTCCCATAGACACCACGATGTGCTGTTTTTCATGGATCATACCCTGTGGATCATACTCCCTGGCTTTCTTGGGAAGCATTAATATTTTGAGTAATGCCACCGTGCGTGTCACTGACAGTAATATTTGCACAATCCTTCCCAGGAAGGTGCCCTTTGCATGACAGAACCCTGGTGGAGGAGTTTTATACATTAAATACCTTTTAATTAAAGGTGAGGAAACCAAGATCTGGAGAGATTAAGGACCAGTTTTCTGAAGAAGCTCAGTGGCTAGTCCAGACTGGATTTTCAAAAGAGCTCAGCTCCTGTTGAGGTAGTGAATGAACAACTGGCTGTTCAAAGCACCTGATCATGGTAGATGCTGGGCTGTAATTACTGGGGGGAACTGCCCACCCCGGGCAAAGGGAGGGTGTTCCCTCTCCTGCTCTAGTTGGTGAGGGGGTTGTTTGCATCTGAACTAACCCCTTGTGGCATGGGGAGAAGTAGGTGCTCGGGGCTGTGAGAGGTTGGACTGTGTTAGTTTTGCATTGGGGAGGTGGATGCTGGATGCACTCATTCTTCTACGTTGGCACAAAGGCCCATGAAGGACCTCAGAGGTACCTGTCTGTATGGAGAGGCCACGTCTATATGGGAGGTGACCCTCCGTCTCTCTGTTGCTCAGAGATATGGTTTAATGATGGTTTTTGTCGGTGTTGGGTTGATGGGTTGGACCAGATGGATCTAAAAGGTTCCTTTCAACCTACCCAGTTCTATGATTCAACATCATCTACATTCAGAGAAATCATAGAAACACAAGGTTGGAAAGGATCTAAGACCATCTAGTCCAACCATCCTCCTGTCACCAATCCTACTCACTCAGCTACTAAATCATGTCCTGTAGCACCTCATCCAGACGGTTCTTGAACCCCACCAGGGAGGGTGACTCCCCCACCTCCCTGGGCAGCCCATCCCAGTGCCTGACCACTGTTGGGGAGAAAAAGCTTGTCCTGACATCTCATCTAAATCTCCCCTGGAGCAACTTGTGGCCATTCCCTCCAGTCCTAATTTGTTGAAGTTGAAGCTCCCAAGTGCTTTGGCAGCAAAAGGGCCGTGTGGGTTGTTGTAAGCAGATGCTTAAATGAGGCATCTACAAAAGACAACATCAAAATTATTGAAGACAATAGTTTCGTGCCTGTATTGAATTTTCTGTTTTCCCTGAAAGCTGCTGAATTGTGGGAAAAGTGAAAGATGAAATAGTCTGTAAGCAGCGTGCTGGATTATTACCATTAAAAATACTGAGTCTGAAGAAGAGAAGGTGAGCGAGGCATCACGAAAGCTCTGCTTCTCCAGTAATTCCCTAATTTTGAGTGGAGATCCCAGAACTGCCCGAGGAAGGAAGGAGGAATGTCACACGGATTGTCCCTTTACATTCTAGGAAAAAAAAAACAACCCCACAGGAAACGTATGGGAAGTGAAAGAAACTGTATTTTCCTGTGGAGATGCTGAAGCCCGTGCTGTGTGTGCGGGAGAGGCCGCTGCAGGAAGCTCCCTGTCAAAGAGGAAGGACAAATACGGAAAATCTTGCTGTTTTGCTCAGGATTTGCATCTGTATCCTGTGCTCATTGCGGGGTCGGGGCAGGGGACACACACACGTGGCCGTCCCTGCCTCTCCCCAGCAGCTCAGCACCAGGTTGGGCTGGTGGTCACGGTGTGGCTCAGGTAGCTCCGTTGTGGGAAACCAAGTGTCCCCCTTGTCCCCTTCATTCTTCTGCCCCCTGTCCCATGGCTTCTGCCAGCTGCACCCATCCTTGCTTGCTGTGGGTGCCTTCTGCTGGCTTCCAGCAGCCCTGTGAACCCCCCGCCGCAGCGGTGCGTATCGACAAGCACGTGGAAGTTGCTGGTTTCCCTCCCTGTCCTTTTCTGAAGTCACAGGACGAGGTCTCGGGCTGTCTCTCGTGGCACAGATGTCAGCCATGGCTCTGCCTCCCAGCTCCGGTGCAGGCACAGGCCCAGTGCTTTGGAGAGAGGGCTTTTTGCCTTTTTTTTTTCCCTTTTGTTTGTTTGGTTGTTTTTTATTTTATTACCTTTTAAAATCCTCCCCTTCTTTTCCCTTCCCCCCCCTTCTTTCCCCCACCTTCTTTCCCCTCCTTTCCCCTTCCTTCCCTGTCTTTCCCCTTCTTTCCCCTTCCTTCCCCCTTCTTTCTTCTTCCTTCCCCCTTCTTTCCCCTCCTGCTTCCCCCTTCCTTCCCCTTTCCTCCCCCCTTCTTTTCCCTCCTGCTGCCCTTGCATGAGGAGGAGGAGGGTGACTTGCTAGCTTTGTGTATGAAGGATGTCTCTGTGTAGGAAACTGCTTGTGGGGAGCGTCAGCCCCGCTGTTGCTGGGGAGAGCTGGTCTCCCATCGCTCATCACCCCCGTGAGGCTGGAGGAGATGCTCTGGGATGGTTCCATGCCAGATGCCTGCTGTGGGCCAAACCAGTCCGGCAGGCTGCACTGCGTAAAGGCAGATCCTACTCTTGCTCTGGCCCTTTTGCTCTGAGTTAGACCAGTCCCTCCAGTCCACGGCACCAGTAGCCACCACCTTCGCAGGCACCCTCTAAACAAAGCTGGTGGCCACCGCCGCCTCGTTAACCCTCTGCTTGTGCTGTCTCTGCAGCTTCCCCAGGTCTCACCAGCTTCTGCGTGCCTCATCTTGCCTTCCTCCTCTGCGCCTGACCCGAAGGGGGGCCGACTGCAGCTCTCTGCTTCTCACAAAGTGCTCTTAAGCACTTTGTTTTGTTCTTCTCCTGGGCACGGAGTCCTGGCCTGGGTGATGGCTGCAGTTACGGAAAGGCTTCTTTGGGCTGAACTCGTGACCCAGAGCTCTGGTGGGTGTAGGACAGGCCTGTGTGAACTGGAGCACGCAGCAGCAGCGCCCGCGTCCAGCTTCCTGCTCTCCAGAGGTTATTTGCCTCTGTGGCTGCGTACAGTCCCTACCCCCTCTTTTTGGGGGGGGTTTGGGGTTTTTTTTGGGCTTTTAAATTAGAGGAGGATTTCTGAAGGCGCGTGTGTTTGGAAGGCAGCGCTGAGGTGTCCAGGAGTTAACTGATGCCTGGAGTATCAGAATATTACAGAATCACGGAATCTCAGGGACTGGAAGCGACCTTGAAAGCTCCTCCAGTCCAATCCCCTGCTGGAGCAGGAACACCCAGAGCAGGTCACACAGGAACACCTCCAGGCGGGTTTGGAATGTCTCCAGAGAAGGAGACTCCACCACCTCCCTGGGCAGCCCCTGCCAGTGTTCCCTCACCCTCACCCTGAAGAAGTTTTTCCTCATATTTAACTGGAATCTCCAATATTCCAGCTTGCACCCGTTGCCCCTTGTCCTGTCATTGGATGTCACTGAGAAGAGCCTGGCTCCACCCTCCTGACACTCACCCTTTACAGATTTATAAATGTGAATAAGGTCCCCCCTCAGTCTCCTCTTCTCCAAGCTCAAGAGACCCAGCTCCCTCAGCCTTTCCTCCTATGGGAGATGCTCCACTCCCTCCATCATCTTGGTAGCCCTGCCCTGGACTCTCTCCAGNGTCCTGCTGAATGGCAGCACGGCCTTCTGGCCTGTCAGCCACTCTTCCCAGTTTGGTGTCATCAGCAGACTGGCTGACAGTGCACTCTATTCCCTCATCCAAGTCATTGATGAATATATTGAACAGTACCAGTCCCAGTACTGATCCCTGAGGGACTCCACTAGACACAGGCCTCCAAGTAGATTCTGTCCCATTGACCACCACTCTCTGGCTTCTCTCCTTCAGCCAGTTCCCAATCCACCTCACTACCCTATGGTCCAGGCCACACTGCCTCAGTTTAGCTACAAGGATGCTGGGGGAGACGGTGTCAAATGCTTTACTGAAGTCCAGGTACACCACATCCACTGCTTTACCAGCATCTACCCACCTGGTTACGCCTTCATAAAAGGCAATCAGGTTGGTTAAGCATGACTTCCCCTTGGGGAAGCCACGTTGGCTGCCTCTTATGACCTTCTTATCCTTGATATGCCTAGAGACAACACCAAGGATAAGTTTTTCCACCAGCTTCCCAGGAATAATAGCTGTTATTAAAAAAATGTCACAAAACAAACCGGCAGGAGATCCTCTTGTATCTGATAAGGGAAGTAAGAAGATTAAAAGTTAGATCCAAGCAATGAAATCTGAGCTTCATTTAAGCCAAGAGGGATTTCAGTTCCCCACTCCAGGCGTTCCATGGATTTCCAGGCTGGGTTAGAATTTAGGGGCCGCTGCCCCCCTTGCTTTAGGCCGGGTGTAACCTCAGGGAGCGGTTCCTGCCTCCCTGGGAGCTGGACGGTGTCTGGCAGGAGGAGGTGCCTTAGTGCCCAGCCCTAAGGAAAAGGAAGCCTTTGGAGAGCAGGGAAGGTGGCATCAAGCCTGAGGGATTGTAACTTTTGATGTCAATCCCTTCTGATGAGCCACTGGACACCTAAAAGCAATATGCTGGCTGAATACTTCTTTGGCATATTTATTTCTCTCGTAGGTGGCTCCCCAGTTTGGAAGGAGGGGTGTGTTTCCAGTTAATTTGTGTCACAGCCTAAGGTGACTCTGGTTCCTCCCAACCCTCTCCTCACCGTTTCTCGTCTTAGCTACTTCAGTTGGGTCAAAACCAGTACTTTTTGGGGTCTTTGCTGGGGAAACAATGCACTGAAGCAGCAAGAGCAGGGAGAAGTGAGGGCAGGGTGAGCACCAGGGGCAACTGGCTTTCCTTAAAGCGATGGGGAAGGGGAGACTATTACCTTCATGAAGGATGTAACCACCACAAACTACTTGGTCTTCTCCAGGTGCCACTAGAAGAACACAGTACTTGGCCACTGGCAGGAGGTCACGGGCACATGCACAGTATTTGTAAGCAACAGCCTGAATATTGTGAGAGCAGGTTTACTTAAAGAAAACAGGAGAGGTGTTAGTACCTTTTTCTACCCGCGCCCGCTGTTCCTTTCCCCGGTGATGGTTTAGCTGCTGGTCTGTGTTTTTGCTGCAGACATGGCTAAATAAAAGGGTGCCAAAAGCTCAACTTAAAGCTGTGATTCTGATTTCTGCCCCAAAAGTCCTTGTTTGCTTTACCCTTGCAAACGTGTCCACATGGCACCAGCAGCTGGATGGAGTTATTTTGGGCCAGGTTCCGCTTGCCTTGAAAGTGATGTAAGTTCAGAAAAAAAACCCCAAACCAAACCAAAATAAAAGCCCTGTTTGTCAGAGACAAAAGGAAAAAACCCAACCCCAAACCCTCCCTCTCTGTCTTCTCTTTGACCCCAGTGCCTGGATCAAAGGGGGTTTGCTTTCCGGGCTGCCAAGGAGGGCAGGAACCTCATGGGATTTATCTCTTGGAGTGAGGAACCGCGTGAAAATGGAAATAATTTGCTCTCACTTCTTCTTTGAACAGGGTAGAAACAAAGTGCTGGAGGTTAGGTGTGATGGGAAGGAGGAGATGCAGGCTGGGGGTGGAAGCTGGTGGTGGGTCTGAGTGCTCCAGAAATGCAGGTTTCAGGGGTTTTTTTCCCTGGCTTTTTGGGAATGCTGTATTTATGTGCGTGGCAGGTGTGACTTTTGGAACCCAGGTATATTCCAGAGGTGGATAAATGATGCTGCAGTAATTGGTGTCCAAGGTGAACGGTGTGGGCCGCAGCCAGCCAACGAGTGCTGCTCCCTTTGCCTTCAACAAAAACTTTATTTCTTAGAAGCCCCCACGATGGGGTGAGTGTATAGTGAAAGTGGGTTTAATGATGGGAGAGAAATTGTGAGCAATGGACCTTTGAAAGGCTGAGAGAGCTGGGGCTCTTTCGCTTGGAGAAGGCCAAGGGGAGACCTTCTTCATGCTCACAAGTGTCTGAGGGGTGGGCTGAAGGAAGATGGAGCCAGACTCTTCTCAGTGGTTCCCAGTGACAGAATGAGGGGCAACAGGCACAAGCTGGGATGCAGGAAGTTCTATTCCAAGAGGAGGAGAAACTTGTTTGGGGTGAGGGTGGCAGAGCCCTGGCAGAGGCTGCCCAGGGAGGGTGTGGGGTCCCCTTCTCTGGAGACCTTCCAGCCCCGCCTGGATGCAGCCCTGAGTGCTGTGCTCTGGGTGATCCTGCTTTAGCAGGGAGTGGGACTGGGGCATCTCCAGAGGTCCCTTCCCACTCTGACCATGCCCTGATTCTGTGATTCCCAGGACAGTGTCAGGGCATCAGGCTCTAGTGCAAGTACCTCCTGTATTTTCATAGTTTTCATCATAAACTTAGGACTTTTTGAGGCATCCTATAGAACCTTCACTGATCCTGAACACCTAAATAATCTTCAGAGGGATAGTAGGATGTCTCCTCTCAGACTCAGCTTGGCAGAAAGCCTTGCTGGAAGAAATGTTAAGAAAAGGGTGTGTGAATCACCTCAGCTTCCTGAAGCTTAATTGCTGCAGGTTTATCAAGAACTTTGGTGCAGGAGTGACAGGCATTCAACAGAGGTGAACAATCCCAGGTGACGCAGGTGACAGTTACACGTTCTGGGGAGGTCCTCCCTTGTTGAGTATTCCTCAGGCACAAGCGGGGATGGGGAGGGTGTTTCCTGGCTGGGGGATGATTCCTGTTGAGTTTGGGCTCCCCGAGGGGGAGGTGAGGCTGGACCTGCCCCTGACACCCCCACCGTCTGCTGGCCTGCCCTCGCCCAGTATGCTCTGGCCTGACATCGCCTTTGGGTCCCGTCCCCGTTCCACAAGAAGAAAAAGCAGAATTTGGAAAAGGCAGCTGCCAGTTTTAATAAGGCCCTACAACTCACCCAGACAAGGTTTAGCTGTTTATTCTTTCAAAGATCCTTTGTGGCAAAGGGGTGCAGAGAAGAATTTAGAGATTAAGCCACCAAAATAAGGAGGAATAATATTAGAAATAAGACTTGGAGCAAGATGTTTTAAGCCTGCATTTGCCATGTGTGGTGGTGGAGGACTCCTCTGGGTTCTCCTAACCTGGTCCACAGTGCTTCAGGACTTAGAGGAACTTTGGCTAGAAGGAGTTGAGGGTGGGAACAGTTGTCCTGGTAACCAGCCTCAAAGCAATGGATGTTGCATCTCTGTCTGGATAGTTCTCCTCAGTTGGATCTTCTGTACATCCATGGGTTGTTCATCTGTCAGCCCTATTAACAACTTGGCCACTACTTCATCAGCAATTAAGAAACCTTTCTGGGATCTAAAGATAGGCTCCTAAATCTGTATGTGATCACCTAAATGTGCATATTCCCTTCCTAAGGGTGTGTCTTTAGTTTCTTAAGTCCAGATCTGATCAGCAACCAGCTCTGAAGATATCCTGGTCCTGTGCCTGGAGAATGTGAGTTCAAGTGAGTTTTGCAAAGTTCCCCCGAGCGGGAAGAGAAGGACCCCGTGTCCCCAGGTCCCACCTTCTGCAGGCGTGACCCTGGGAGTGCTGATCTCCACAAGGGTCCATCTGGAATACCGTTCAAGTCCCGTTTTCCAGCGTAAGGAGATGAATGAGAGCTTATGAAGGGAATTCCAGGGGAGAGTAGGTTGTTATGTGCGAGGGTAGGGAATGGCACTCACCTGAAGTACTGCTTGGGAAAATGCTCAGGACAGTGAAGGCTTTCTCCTGAGTTCTGTGGGAGGTTTTGGGCACCTCCTGTTTACCAGGCAGCTCTTGACGCTAAGAAATGCAATCAAATTATTCCATTGATTATTTTTTCTAAAAAGAAGGAAAAATAAACCCACTGTATTTAAATCACAAATGAGCAGCGTGAACCTCAGCAGAACTGTGAGACTTTGGCTTAAAACAACTCAGACAGGAAACTAATACCAACGCCCATTTCAACGGAGGTCGTGTGCCAGGAAATCAATAGAATACGTTTCCAAATGAAAGCCATGTTCTGCCTAGAGAACTGAGTGATGAAGTCATGACTTGACACACTCAGTGTCTGAGCCCTGCAGAAGCGTGGATGGTTTGCCACGGGGAAGAGCAGCACGTGTTGAAGGGTCTGGACAGGAGTGTTGAAGAGGACGGGCTCCATGTTTGGTCCCCACCTCCCCTGAAAACCCTGTCCCATCGCTCCCACAGTCAGTGCTTCCTCTGAAGGGGATGGGGAAGAAGAGCTGTTCCTGGGGCAGAGCTGGATGTGTCTTCTCTTGTGGATAGTCTGGGGCAGAGAACAGCCCTGCTGTTGATCAGAGATATCACTCTTAGATGTCCCCAGGGTGTTGGGTGGGAGTCTTCTTCTGTTACAGATACCCTCTACCGTCACCTTTGTCTCAGCACTACGTAACGCCGGATTTTATCCAGCTGCCAGGAGCTCCTGGGCTCCTCCACCCCAGTAACACTCTTCCAGGAATATAGACTCCTGCTTTGGGCTCCTGTGAAAGCAGCTGTGCAGTCCTGTGCTTCACCCCCAAGAGAAACCATGATCCCACTGAATTTTGGGGCTGTGGTGAGGTTTTTGGTGCGAGGAACATCCGTTCCCTCTCTGTGTTTGTAGAAGCTCTAACCCCATAGGTGCTGGACCGAGAAGGAAGGGGCTAGAGGCACATGGGTGCTTTGAAGGGGTGAACCAGAAGGGGTTCACCTCTTGTGGGTGAGCTTGGTGGTGGCTCTGCAAAGAGGGACTTCACTGAGCGCGGTGGAAGAGGAGGCGCTGCCCTGGAGAAAAGCGAGGGGAAAGCTTTGAAATGCAAAGTGAAGGCGATAAAGATGTCGGGGTGGGGTGGTTGGAAATTGGGGGGTGTGATTGGCACCTTGTTTTCCCTTGGCAGGGGCCGGGGGGGGGCGGACAACACACGCAGCGAGGGGAGCGCTCCCCGGGCACGTCCGGGCGCCGGTGCGGTTTTGGCTGGGAGCAGCCCAGACGGGGGAGATACCATCGGGACGCTTGAGCTTCATTGTTAAGTTGGCAAGGGGTGGCCCAGTTTGTTCAGAGAAATAGAGATGAAATTTGCATAACTGGGAAAAGCAGGCTGTTCACCCAATCCTGAGAAAACAGCCTGGCTTTTTGTTAGCGGTGCATTAAAACAACTGAACGTGCAGCCGGAGCTCCCCCTGGGTTGAGGTTGGGGAGCAGGATGGGTCCCTGGGATGCAGTCCTCCTCTGGGCATTGTCCTTGTGTCGTTGTCTTCCAGAAGCTGAGTGTCACTGGGCTGAGCTGTGAAACTCAGGGGACTAGAGAGCCCTGAAAATGCAATAAGTGGCTGGGTGCAGGATCACATGGCATAGATGGGGCTTCACCGGGGCATCATCCTCATCTGGAGTACTGTACGAGAGGGAATGGGCACAAACTGGAACATAAGAAGTTCCATCTCAACCTGAGGAGGAACTTGTTTGCTGTGAGGGTGTCAGAGCCCTGGCAGAGGCTGCCCAGAGAGGTGGTGGAGTCTCCTTCTCTGGAGACATTCCAGCCCTGCCTGGACACGTTCCTATGTGACCTGCTCTGGGTGGACCTGCTTTGGCAGGGGGTTGGAGGAGATGATCTCCCGAGGTCCCTTCCAACCCCAGAGCATTCTGTGATGGAACCCCATCACCGGTTGTGCCGTTCCTTGCCACAGGCACGGTGTCTGTGTCCCACCACTTGGTGGTGTTTCACTGTGTGATCAGTACCTGGTGTGTTCTTTGGACAAAGACTGACCCCATGCATAGGTGCTGTGAGAGCTTGTGCTGGTGTGGATCGGATTGAGGAACGTGCAGAAACGGATTCCCGTCTTTTAAGATGCTCTGGATTTGAGGTCGCACGGGCATACCGTCCCGTTGGTACCTACCGGGGGCCGAGGCTATAAGATTGGTAGGACTGTCAGATGCCAGGAGGAACCCCTGTTTTCTGCTCAGTGAAACCATAGCAGGCCTTGATCCATGCTAGCATCCCTGCGGTATTCCCAATTCCCTGATGCTCTCCCTTTCCCAGCCTCTGCCAGGTCCCACAGAGGTGTTTGTTGCCCCCCTCCCTCCCTCCCTCCAGGGTTTTACACCTCTTGGACATGGCAGAAATAGAGTAACCCAGTTTGAAACACACCTAAGGAGGGAAATGGCCTGACTGGGAAAACAAGGGACTATAATTAGTTAAAGCTGCTTAGGGCAGACTTCAAGGGGTTCTGCTGACAGCGTTGCAGCCAGGAGAAGAAAGGACCAGCGGCGGGAGATGGTATCTGCAAAACCCCGATACGTCTGTGGAGCTTTATTAATGGCTTTGCTGTGTTGTGCTGGGTGTTCTGATGGCTATCACGAGGTCCTAATTGGTAAAACATGTTTTATTGAAATAGCCCTCTGCCCTCCCGCTTGGCTTTGTGCAGGGACAGGGTTTGTCGGGGAAGATGGGAAGATCCGGGAACGCTGAAATCCCGGCTACGCCCGCATTTCACTGGCCTGAGGTTCACATGGGTGTATCTGCCAGGAGCTGGGGTCCAGCTGGACGCCGGTCTGCGGTCCCAGCCCTTCACCCTGCCCTGGCTGCAAAGCCACAGGCCATCTTAGCTAATTAATTAGGCTGTGAAAGCTCCACCGGGTTTTTCTCACCCGGCCTTCCTGCCGGGAGGTGCGGGAGGCACCGGGGCAGAAGTGTTCTTGGTGTTTGGCCATGCCAGGAACTGCTGTATCCCTCAAAACACAGTGATGAGCAACCTCTTCTCTGCTTGGTTCTGCTTGACCAGCACAATTCGTGTCTCCTGGGAACCTGGTGTGAGAGCGTGGGCTGGGGATTTCTTTGCTCTTTGTATTTTTATAGCGTGTTCTAGAGTCACAGAATGGTTTGGGTTGGNGATCCTGTAATCCTAGTTTCAGTGTGACAGCAGTGGCCCTGGCTGCTGGTGGTCTGTGGTGGGGAAGGGAAAGCAGTGTCACGGTTAGAAACTCAATTGCAATCCCATTGATTTATGTTATTTCTCATAAAATATTTTTTCCTGGTGTGGCAGTTGTCCTCCTCCTTACAGACATCGCTGGTTCCATGATCCTGCTTCTCTGGCAGTGTCATAATCGGTTCCTGTTCGGTGCCTTTATCCCAAAGGTGTTTTCTTCTGGTTTTCTCTTCCCTGTAAGGTATTGGGGGGTACCATAACCCCCACTGTCAGCTCAGCCCCTGCTGCTGGGATTCCATCTCCCTGCTGCAAACACTGCCCAACTGCAGGAGACACTGCATAAAGCCCTCTCCTGGCTATTTCCCTCCTCAGATTTTGGGCGTCCGAGGTTCTGTTGACGAAGGCGGCCGGCCCTGTCTCCCGCTTCCCCTCTCTCCTGGGGTGTTTTCTTCGAAGCGAGTTGAGCGATGTTCAATTTTGGGTGGTTCTGTTTTTCTTCTGACAAATGCTTTTGGACAAAGGCACACGTTTCTGGGGGTGGCGGAGCCCTGGATTGCACAAGCTGATTAATCACCGTCGGGATCGGGGGTCCGAGCAGCCAGGTCGGGGCGCGGGGGGCGTGCTTTCTGGGGCTGGCAGCACCCCCTTCCTGCTTCCCAGTTAAAGCTGGGAGTGATCCAAAGGCTGACCCTCACTTGCTGTTTCCAGAAGTTATCCCATGGTTTCCTTTCTGGTATCAAGAATAAGGATTACTTTTCGTCTGGAAGCTCGGAGCGCTGGCTAAAAATGGATTAATGAGACACATGAGGAGGAACTTATTTGCTGTGAGGGTGTCAGAGCCCTGGCAGAGGNACTTTCAGGAGTCAGGAGTCCCAGCTTTGGTGGGTTTGGTGGGTTTGGATTGCAGTTCTGTGGTTTTGGTGGTGGTGGGTTTGGAGTTGGTGGTGTTTGGGTNGGGTGGACCTGCTGTGGCAGGGGGTTGGAGGAGATGATTTCCAGAGACCCCTTCCAACCCCATATCATCCTGTGATTCTGTGAAATATGATGGGAAGGTTTGAACCTGGGAGGGGATTTTTGTCATGCAAAATTAATTATGGCCTTTTGAGCATCCATCACATTTTTGTATTCCTGCCAATCACAGAAATTCTGTGGTTTTGGAGTGAAACAAGGTAACGTGCAGCCTGGCCATGCCCTGGTGACTCTGAGCCTGTGGCAGCCCTGTGGCGAGAGCAGTGGCCACCTGGCATCCCAGGATGTGCTGGGGATGGCCCTGACTGGTGTCATAGAATCACAGACTGGTTTGGGTTGGAAAGGACCTTAAAGGCCCTCTAGTTCCAACTCCTGCCTCATGACAGTGAGTGACAAATGTTGCCCATGGGCCAGGGCTCCTCTCACTCCTCTCTGTGTTCTGCAAGATGCTGTAGCTCCATCTTCCTCAGCTGCCCTGGGTGCTGGTGGGTGTTGGGGGCAGATCTCCAGAAGGTGTTTGCTGACCTTCAGGGTGGCTGAGTCCCATCAGCAACACTTCTGCTCGATGATCTTCTGGTTGCAGTCAGGAGTTCTGCTCATCCTTTGCCTTGCTGGCAGGAAAAGTGACTGCTGTGCAGCTCGGTGGCCCCTGCTGGTGGTTTCTGCCCTTCTGAGGAGACTTAATGTTGGAGCTTTAATTATGAACTAAGTCCTATTTTGGTGGCCTGTTTCCTGGCTGGAGCAGTCCCAGGGATCTCCTGGTCGAGGGTGTCCATCTGCAGAGCTGCTGTGTACTCCCATCACCAGACATTTGAGAGGGACTGAAGGCATGGCTTTTTCTTTATTTATCTATATCTAGAGATATGGATATCTAAAGATCTATATCTTTATCATTATTTAGAAGGCTAAAAACCAATTGGAGAAACCTGGAAGTAAAATGGATTATGGCAAAGTGTATTCGAATCGGGCCTTTTAAAGCTGCCAGAGACCTCAGCGACCGAAGGAAGCGCAGAGATGTGTGGTATAATACTGACTTCTGGTCGTGTGGGAGGCTTGGTCTGGGAGGTCTGATCTTACCCTGCCTTATGGATTTCCTTGCTGGTAGCCCAACCGCCCTCCCTGGCTGTGCTCCAGCTCGGTCTGGGCACCTGAGGCTGTAGGAGAATCATCTCCATCGGGCATCCATCCATGGTAAAGAAGAAACGACGCCTCTGACTCGGGGCTTTTCAGCCCTGCTGGGGTGAAGCGGTCCTCTGTGTATGGAAGGACAGCATGTTTAGTTGTTGTTTTGCTCCTGTCATCCTTTGGAACATGGAGAGAGAGAGAGGGGTTTGTTCTCTCCCACGCCTGTCCTGGGAGGCGCCAGGACCTGTCCCCTCTGGCTGGGCAGAGGGAACTTCTCCCAGTCCTTTACTGGGAGCCCAAGCCAGGAAAACTTCCACGCCAGCCAGCCTGAAATACAGACATCACCGTGACAGTGCAGTGCTCTGTTCCCACCCTCATTAGCTTCTCAGAAAAGGAAGACTAATTAGCCCGTGCTGTGCTCAGTGTGACTCTGCTGCGCGCTGTTCCCAGGAGCGGAGCCAGCTCCCTCCTCAGCGCTGCCCTCGGCTGCCTGGGGGTGTGCGGGGCTGCCATCCCATCCCATCCCATCCCATCCCACCCCATCCCGCCTGCTCCCTCTTGCTTCTGGGGGTCCCACATATTCCCCCCACCCCGATTTCAGCCTGCAGGGCTGTGTGCTTACGGGGGCTGGCGCAGGGACTTGCCTGGGCCAGGGGCAGCAGCCCAGTGCAGTGCAGGGGCCGTGGGGCTGTGGGCACCCGAAGGGCTCTCTCTGCTTTTCCAAATTCCAAGCACTGCCTGTCCAGCCCAGGAGTTGAGAAAGGGTTTTCCTTTATGCTTGCCTGAATGCCGTGCCTCGCCTCCATACCCTCTTTGAGTTTTTAATGAAAATAGTCAAAACTGAGTGATCTGGTGGGTTCTGCTGCTCCTGGTGAGGACTGGGAGTTGTTATCTGTTATGGAAGCACACAGGGATCACTTGCAGCATCCTTTGTGAAGCTTAGCTTGCTTGAGTGTCCAGCGACCCGCATGACGTGGAAAGTAGCTTGAGCACAGGAAAACTGTGATCCACGTTACCAACACGCAGCCCAAAGTGATTCCTGTAATGTATTCATTTCAGTTAGAGTCACAGAATGCTTTGGGGTTGGAAGGGACTTCTGGAGATCATCTCCTCCAACCCCCTGCCACAGCAGGTCCACCCAGAGCAGGTCCCACAGGAACGTGTCCAGGTGGGGTTGGAATGTCTCCAGAGAAGGAGACTCCACCATCTCTCTGGGCATCCTCTGCCAGGGCTTTGACACCCTCACAGCAAACAAGTGTCTCCTCAGGTTGAGATGGAACTTCTTAGGTTCCAGTTTGTGCCCATTCCCTCTTGTCCTGTCCCTGGGCGCAACTGGAAAAAGCCTGGCCCCATCCTCCTGACACCCACCCTTGAAGGATTTATGGGTGTTGATCAGATCCCCCCTCAGCCTTCTCTTCTCCAGACTAAAAGGACCCAATTCCCTCAGCCTTTCCTCATCAAACAGATGCTCCAGGCCCCTCATCATCTTTGTGGTCCTCTGCTGTCCCCTCTCCAGCAGTTCCCTGTCCTTCTGGAACTGGGGAGTCCAGAACTGGTCCCAGTGCTCCAGATGGGGCCTCCTCAGGGCAGAGCAGAGCAGAGGGGGCGGATGACCTCCCTCCACCTGATGGTCACAGTTTTCCTGATGCCCCCCAGGATGCCCTTGGCCTTCTTGGCCACCAGGGCCCATTGCTGGCTCCTGGGCATCCTGTTGTCCCCCAGGACATGCATAAATAGACGTATCCAGTGGGAAAGGCAGGAGGCCACAGGATCAGAAAATCTGAGCTTCCTCCTGTAGTCGTTTCCCACATGTCGGCCTCAGCCTCATGTTACTGTGGATGTTTGGTGGATTAAACCTTAGGATGGGATTTGTCTCGCCTGTCTTCAGTTTGCAAGTCAGGCATTTGGCCTGCGGTCCAGGCAGCAGGACATCAGGAATTACCCATCCTGTCATGCCTAGAATTCTTTAGGCCACTAAAGCCTCCCTTTAGGTGCTTCATTTTAAGCAGATGAGTTTTGGAAACCTTTCACCCCAGTCTTCCTGTGCCCGTTCCATACTCTCTGTGGCAGGGGTGTGGGGATGCGAATGTCCTGAGGATGCCGTGGTGTCCTGCTGAGCAGCATTCCCAGTGCCTCCTGTCATAGCATCACAGTGTGGTTCGGGTTGGAAGGAACCTTAAAGCCCATCCAATGCCGTCCCCTGCCCTGGGCAGGGACATCTCCCACCAGACCAGGTTGCTCCAAGCCCCATCCAGCCTGGTCAAGTGCTGTGATTCATGCTGGGAGTGTGAAACCCTGACTGTGGAATTGCTGCTGGTGCTGCTCAGCTTCATCTGCCTTCAAAGGAGACCTTGTGCTTCACGACAGAAGGCTGAGCATATGCTCAGAAGGGGGGTTATTAGGAGCAATTGGTGACAACCTCGGTAATACTGGGATTTATGCTCTTCCCGTAATCTCTGGTGCCCGTCAGGGCTGAGGAGATGCTCCTGAAGGCAGCTGAGGAGTTGAAGCCTTCTGAAAGGGGGTGTGTGGCTGATGCCCAGCTGTCTCCCATCAGGAGTGGGGCTGCTGGTGGCCTCCCACCAGTTACAGGTCCGGCAGGGGGCTGGTGGTGTGTCCTGCTACCCTGCTGAAATGCCACCCGAGAGAGCTATTGTTCTCTGTGTTCATACCTGCATTTACTATGCATAAATATTATTATCTACTGCTGGCTGTTCCTTAGAGGTTCCCAAGGAGCTGGAGGGGCAGGTGAGGAGCATGGGGGAGGCCAGAGAGGAGGGAAGCACCAGGGTGAGATTTCCCAAAGCTCCCCAGCCTGTGTCACACCACCTTGCATGGAGCCCAAAGTTCAGATCCCGTGGGAATACTCCAGACAAAGCTTCCAGACACTGTCACATGGGTTTCAGAGATGCAGGAGTCACAAGCTGGTCTGCTGTCCACGCTGACACCCTACCCTGATGGAAGCAGAGGAACCATCTCCATTGCAGGCTGGGAGCTTCCCTTGGCAGTGGGTACCTGTGCCGGGAGCTTCCAAATGCACCATGTAAAGCGAGTGTATCTGAAATTACACATGTAAATTTGACTTTATTTTTGGACATTTCTTCCTTGAGGCATTGTCAGCCGTGGAAGTGCGTGGCAGGGACCTGGCCAATAGAGTCTTCTACATTTTGCAGATAAGGGCAATTGAAGTGGGAGTGTGATAAGGATGTACGATTGCCGGGAAGAGTATATTTTCCTGTGCCAACTCCAGCTAAGGGTAAAGGCTGTTTGTCAGCTGGAAACTTCTGCTGGCTCTGTCTGGCAGAGACAACATGCTTTGCTGCAGGGCTGGTGCTGCTTCTCCCATCACCAACAGATCCTGGTGGTTCCTTCCAGTCCGTGAAAGCAGGTTCCTCAGGGCTGGGGCCGGTTTGGCTTCCCAGGTCAGAGGCTGCATGGCCTCCCTGGGCCAGTGGTGGAGATAGAGTCATAGAATCACTCAGGTTGGAAGAGACCCTTGGGATCATCCAGTCCAACCATCAGCCCCACTCTACAAAGTTCTCCCCTACACCAGATCCCTCCACATCTCATCCACTCTGAAACGCAGTCAGGGATGGGGACTCCACCACTGTGTAAAAGTTGGGGGGTTGTTGTGGATTTTTTTTTTTTTTAGTGTTTAAGTGGAATTTGAGGTGTTTCAGCCTGTGCCCGTTAACTCTTGTCCTGATGGCAGGTTGGGGGCAGTTTGCTGGTGGTCTTGGTGTGGAATTAATTCTGCCAGTCCCCTCTGTCATACACGTTTCCTCGCACGTGGGCTCGTTTTCATTCAGTGCCACGCTCGGCTTCGACAGGAGCTGCTTAACCTGATTCCCACCCCAGGGATGACCTGAGCTCCCGGTGTGGGAAGGAGAGAAAAGCCAGATTTAAGGAAGATACCTTCAATTCAGCGTTTGTGAGGAGCTCTGGCTGCGCTGCCTGCTCGAGTGACATTAAAACGCCCGACTTTCGCTCCTGTCTGATGGTGCCCTGGCATGTAGGTGCCCTTGGGGTGTGTAACAGGCTGGATGGGTAATAAACAAACATGCCTCCGGGTGAAGGAATTAGCAGCGTGCAATAGGGGCTGAAATACACTTGTGACCCAAAAAGAGTCTCCTTATTAATAGCTCTTTTCAGCCGTTTCTCTCTTTCGGCATCTTTAAGCTCAAATCTGTTCAGTTCACTGATTTTGCTGACTGGGAAGCATAATTGCATCCAGCTTTCTCTTCCATAACCACCCTGACTCTCTAAGTAATTAAGAGGCAGTGATTAAGACAGCAGCTCTGGCTTAATGAAGCCAAGGAAGAGCAGGTATGTGGAGCAAGTTCCCCATTTCTACCCCACGGGCTGTGGTGAAGCACTGGGTGCCACTGAGCCGTCCTCCTTAGGTCTTCCAGGTGACAATCCATCCCTGTTCCCTGCTGGGATTTCTTTGGAAGCTGGAAAACTTGCTCAAGCTGTTATAAAACTGGGGGTTTCTCCATTCAGTAGGTGGATTCACGGGCCAATAGGCAGAAAACCGTGTGACTGTGGCTTTTTTAAGCTGCTGGAGCGCCTGGAGGCTTCTCTGTAAGAACCGGGCTGTTAAATGGTGACAGCTCGGTCAGCTTGAGGTCTCTGCTGGTAGACCTCATCCTGGAGGTGCTGGAGAACTGAATTCAGGGATGATTTAGGGAGGAAATGCTGTTTAGGTGGTGGAGATAAAGACAGGAGAGGTGTTAGCCTGGGTTGTCCTGGCTCCTTTGAAGTGTGCTACTGCTGCCTAACGATGGAAGCGGGAGAGGAAATCTGCTGAAAAGACGGGAGGTTGGTTCTCTAGGAGAAATGATTTTGCTGATTCTGTGTGCTTTGGGCTGCGTGCTGCATGGGGAGAACCTGCAAAATCATCCTCCTCNCCCCCCCAATCCCTTGTGCAAAAAGCAAGAATGCAGTAAAATAAAATCAAAGCCCGGTTGCGCAGCGTGTAGGTCTGAGACCCCTCTCTGATGAGGGGCTCTGCTGAATGTAAACCCTGTCCTAAGTAGGAGGTCCCATCAAGGCAAGTGGTACCTCCTGAGTGGCATCTGAAGGTGCCCTGCCCCGTGCATCAGTGACACCCTGCAGGGATGTGGGTGGCTGCTTCCGTGCCCCGTTGGAGCCGGGAGGGTTCACGTATTGGTGTAGTTGCTGCTAAAATAGCTCACAACCCCCTTGTATAAAGGAAAGGGGCCGTGCTTTTGATTCCCAGCAATTTCCAGTGCCAGCCTGGCCGGGTGGCACGTCAGTGAGAGGGCAAGTGGTCAGGAGGGAGCTGCCTGTGTCCTGGGCTTGGATCAGCCCCTCATCCTCCTCCTTCCTCTGCTGTCCTCAGGTTTGGAGACTGAGAAACCTCCTCCTGGTAATGGGGGTTAATCAGAAGAGCATTAAGACTAAATTTAGGGCTCTTAAAGAGCAGCAGAACCTTCTGGAAAGGCAGTAGATACTCAGACTAGATAGCTCAGACTACTTTTATTTTTTCTTCCCCTCTCTTCTCGTGTTGATATTTACGGTGTCAAGGTCATAAAAGGAGACTTACGTGGGAGGGCTGCGTGCTTTGAGCTTCCTTGCGTAGGGGTGAGGTATTCGCCGCTCATCCGAGAGTATTTCCCAGGAATCTCGGTCTGGTTCTCCCGGGGCGTCCTGTCTGGATGGCTCTGCAGGGTCCTGCCTCCTGCTCCCTGCTACCCCCTGTCATTTTTCACTGTGGTGACAAAGCAGTCCCTCAAAGCCATCGCCAAAGGGACACGGGTATGTTGGCAGCTGAATCCTGCCCCTGCCAGCCAGCATCCTCGGGGCGCTGCGGGCAGGGGGTGTAAGTGGGAGGTGTTCCACGTCTCCTCTTCCTCTGTAGTTTATAAACATCCATCAGATGTTGTACCTTGACTTCAGTAAAGCATTTGACACAGTCTCCCCCAGCATCCTTGTAGCTAAACTGAGGCAGTGTGGCCTGGACCATAGGGTAGTGAGGTGGATTGGGAACTGGCTGAAGGAGAGAAGCCAGAGAGTGGTGGTCAATGGGACAGAGTCTACTTGGAGGCCTGTGTCTAGTGGAGTCCCTCGGGGATCAGTACTGGGATCAGTGCTGATCAATATATTCATCAATGACTTGGATGAGGGAATAGAATGCACCATCAGGCAGTTTGCTGATGACACCAAACTGGGAGGAGTGGCTGACAGGCCAGAAGACCGTGCTGCCATTCAGCAGGACCTGGACAGGCTGGAGAGTTGGGTGGGGAGAAATTGAATGAACTAGAACAAGGGCAAGTGNTATAAACATATGCAGGGTGAGTGTCAGGAGGATGGAGCCAGGCTCTTCTCAGTGACACCCAATGACAGGACAAGGGGTAATGGGTGCAAGCTGGAACAGAGGAGATTCCAGTTAAATATGAGGAAAAGCTTCTTCAGGGTGAGGGAACCCTGGCAGGGGCTGCCCAGGGAGGTGGTGGAGTCTCCTTCTCTGGAGACATTCAAACCCACCTGGAGGCGTTCCTGTGTGACCTGCTCTGGGTGTTCCTGCTCCAGCAGGGGATGGGACTGGAGGAGCTTTCAAGGTCCCTTCCAATCCCTGAGATTCTGTGATTCTGTGATCAGAGGGATTTTTTGCTGAAATCCATGTTTCCTCTGGTTCCAGCCTTCATGTGCCGCCCAGGGAAAATCAGGAGGTGGGTATCTCGGAGGGCGAGCAGCTGAAATAGCTCAAAGATGAAAAGACTCAATTAGAAACGTGTTTGTGGGTCAACAAGAGGCCATTGTAGTAGGTGTGTTACCGTCAGGTGAGAAATCCTGCGGGAATCGGGAATAAAGGCAGCCTTGGGAGTGGGATTGGAGCTAGCTGGAGAGAAACCCACCAGCCCGTGCCTTGGAGCAAGCTCCTTGGGCAGGGGCTTTTCTCATTCTGCCCTGGCACATCCTATGGGCGAGGAGTTGGGTGGTAACTTGTGTCCTGCAGGAAGGAGTGAAGCTTAAAAACAGTGTGTGTGTGTGGGAAATACCAAGAAAAAAGAAACCTCTCCATTGCAGTGGGTTCAGAGTTAAGCCCTGAGTGACTACACGAAGCAGTTGGAGCTGTTGGTAGGTGGGATGTATGAAGAATGAAGCCTGTATTTCTGCGTATAGGTGTCCATCCACCTGTGGTTCCGATGAGAAGTTTCCAGAAATCTGCTATATTTGTCGTCCCACAGAGATCAAAAACAGCATGCAGAATTGCCTCATGGTTTTCCAACATGGGTGTTTAAAGGGGGTTAACTTTGGTGCACGAGTCTCTTCATCTGGCTGACGTCTGAGCGCGGCACTGGGTCACAGGCGACTCGCTGATGTACTCTGAGAGCTTGGTAGAAGCCCATTAGAAACCCTGCGAGATGGCTGAGGTCTGTGAACTGGGATGAGCTGGACACTCCAGCGTGCTGAGCGAGAGCAGGAGCCCAGCAAAGGCAGTCAGGGCTTTATTTGGAAAAAAGAACCTAGTAGAAACTGTTACGGGAGAGTTGAAACGTTTATTGGTCTAGTGTCTATCTGTAGGATGGGGTTGGGGAATGGTCACAGTGAAAGCACTTAAAGAATAACCAGAGTGTTTTTCCCCAACCTGGAGCTTTTCTGAGAAGGGTTTTGTGCCAGGCCTGGGAGCTCAGCAGGGTGTCACAGAATCAGGACGTGGTCAGAGTGGGAAGGGACCTCTGGAGATCCTCCAGTCCCACTCCCCTGCTAAAGCAGGATCACCCAGAGCACAGCACTCAGGGCTGCATCCAGGTGGGGCTGGAAGGTCTCCAGAGAAGGGGACCCCACACCCTCCCTGGGCAGCCTCTGCCAGGGCTCTGCCACCCTCACCCCAAACAAGTTTCTCCTCCTCTTGGAATGGAACTGCCCATGTCCCAGCTTGTGCCCGTTGCCCCTCATCCTGTCACTGGGAACCACTGAGAAGAGTCTGGCTCCATCCTCCTTCAACCCACCCCTCAGACACTTGTGAGCCTTGATAAGGTCTCCCCCTTAGAGACTTTACTCGTAGGGGTAGAGGTCTACCCCTCTACTCTGTGCTCGTGAGACCTCACCTGGACCACTGTGTCCAGCTCTGGAGTCCTCAACACAGAAAGGCCATGGACCTGTTGGAGCGGGTCCAGTGGAGGGCCACAAAAATGATCAGAGGGCTGGAGCAGCTCTGCTGTGAAGACTGGCTGAGGGAGCTGGGGTTGTTCAGCCTGGAGAAAAGAAGGCTCTGCAAGCAGCCTTCTAATGTCTAAAGGGAGCTACAGGAGAGCTGGAGAGGGACTCTTTGTCAGGGAGTGGGGCGATAAGGGTTTTAAATTGGAAGAGGGGAGATTTAGAGTAGGTACCAGAAAGGAATTCTTTCCTGTGAGGGTGGTGGGACCCTGGCCCATGTTGCCCCGAGAAGCTGTGGGTCCTCCACCCCTGGAAGTGTTTAAGGCCAGGCTGGACTGGGCTTTGAACAACCTGCTCTGGTGGGAGGTGTCCCTGCCCAGGGCAGGGGCGTTGGAACTGGATGATCTGTAAGGTCCCTTCCAACTCTAAGCTGTGATTCTGTTTCATCCCAGATTTCAGGGAGCACCAAGGAAGCACTGCTGGGATGAGGGGGGGGTCAGCTGTGTCCACACCACCCCTTGATGCTCCTGATAGCGAGAAGAGCATCCTGAGGTTTGGGGGTAAAACCCAGGTGGGATGAGGGAAGAAAGTTTACTCTGGTAGAAATTCCTGTCCCTGGACCAAAGAGCTGGTGGGTTTGTAGCATCTCGGGCGACTCTGTGACCTCCACTTGCCTGCCACGGGGGAGAAATACGTGTAGAACAAAATGATGGGGGGTGGCGTAATGCCCAGGTCTGACTTCCCGAGGTAATTTTCGGTCGGTTTGGTACAAAATGCCATGTTCTGTGGCCAGGCAGCAAGAGCAAATTCTGGTTCTGCCAGAGGTGTGTGTGAGGGTGCATTTTTCACAGCACAGGAGCACGGTCGGGGCCGTTTCCCGGCTTGCAGCAACTCGTCATCTATATTTCATGCCAAGTCGTCTGGCGAGCGCTGCAGAAACGCTGGTGTTTTGCTGGGTTTGACATCTGTAGTGCTGTAAAACGTGTCTCTAGAGGAGGAGGAGAAGGAGGAGGAGGATGGTGGTGATGAGAAGGCAGTGGTTATATTCCCCGGTGAGGGCGACCCAGTCGACACACGGGGACACATTCGGGCTTCAGATGGAGCCAAGGGCAGGAGGTTCCCACCAAGGACAGGAGTTTCTAGGAAGGGAACAAAGGGAGCAGAGAGGGAGGTGTTTGCTCGGCAGCCACGTGCCCTCATGCAGGCAAATAGGCAAATCCCCCTGCCTCATCCTTGGCAAATACTGGAAGCCAAACACTTAGGAAAAAACAACAACAACAACAAACCTTCAAGAAGGTTACATGAAAACATGACTGGTTAAACAGCAAATGTAAGGTTTTCTAAGCACAAGCACAGGTTGGGTGGAGGATGGCTGGAGAGCAGCCCTGAGGAGCAGGATTTGGGAGTGATGGTGGATGAGAAGCTCACCATGAGCCAGCAGTGAGCACTGGCAGCCCAGAAAGCCAACCCTAACTGGGCTGCAACAAAAGAAGCGTGGCCAGCAGGGCCAGGGAGGTGATTCTACCCCTCTATTCTGCTCTGGTGAGACCCCACCTGGAGAACTGTGTCCAGCTCTGGAGTCCTCAGCACAGGAAGGACATGAAAGGGTTGGAATGGGTGCAGCAGAGGGCCATGAAGATGATGAGAGGGCTGGAGCACCTCTGCTGCGAGAGCTGGGGTTGTTCACCCTGGAGAAGGCTCTAGGGAACCCTTAGAGCAGCCTTCCAGTATCTGAAGGGGCTACAGGAGAGATGGGGAAGGACCCTGTCAGGGAGTAGAGCGATAGGATGAGGGGTTTTACACTGAAAGAGGGGAGATTTAGATGAGATACCAGAGAGAACATCTTTGGTATGAGGGTGGAGAGAGCCTGGCCCAGGTTGCCCCGAGAAACTGTGTCTGCCCCATCCCTGGAGGGGTTCAAGGCCAGGCTGGATGGGGCTTGGAGCAACCTGGTATGGTGGGAGGTGTCCCTGCCCAGGGCATGGGGTGGCACTGGGTGGGCTTTAAGGTCCCTTCCACCCCCAACCATTCTGTGACTCTATAAGGATTGGTAGTTTGAAGATGTGTCATTTTCAAGCACTGGAAATGACTCCTATGGCGTGTGTCTCTGAGCTTGCCTCTGTGTCATGCGTTTTCACCCACTCTTTTGTATCTGGCCCAGGCAGATGTCACCTAAGGGAGCCTTTGGGGGGACAGCTGGGGTGGAGGAGGGACACAGCGGCCGTGCTGCGTGGAGTATTTCTCACTCTGTCTGGAAAGTCACACGTTCGGGGTTTGCTTTGGCTCCTGGGACACCCCTTCTCTGGGGCTGTGGTGGTGCCTGCAGTAGTTAGACCTGTAAATATTTCCAGTACAAAGTTTATAGCTCGCCTTTAAACATTCACACAGAATCACAGAATCTCAGGTGTTGGAAGGGACCTTGAAAGCTCCTCTAGTCCAACCCCCTGCTGGAGCAGGAACACCCAGAGCAGGTCACACAGGAAC
>VZTM01036462.1:0-20388 GCA_013400555.1 Jacana jacana
AACCTATATGATTCTACGATTCTAAAAAATGAGGAATTGCAGTTTAAAATATAATATGGCTCTTCTGTTTTCCTAGACATCTAACTACGTAGAGTTCTGCAAAGAAAACAGTTGGGTTTGGCTTTATTTTATGGACTGACGCATGAAAAAGTCACAAAGGACTGCTCTCTGATGATGACTTAAACCCTCCCTAGTCTATTACTTAGTAAAGTGATGTAATGTTACAATTACTGATGGAAGATGAGAAGCTTGACATGAGCTGGCAGCACGCACTGGCAACCAAGAAAGCCAACCACATCCTGGGCTGCATCAAAAGAAGCGTGGCCAGCAGGTTGTGGAAGGTGATTCTCCCCCTATACTCTGTGCTCATGAGAACCCACCTGGACTACTGCATCCAGCTCTGGAGTCCTCAGCATAGAAAGGACATGGAACTGTTGGAACAGGTCCAGCGGAAGGCCATTAAGATGATCAGAGGGCTGGAGCACCTCTGCTATGAAGACTGGCTGAGGAAGCCGGGCTTGTTCAGCCAGAAGAGAAGGCTCTGGGGAGACCTTAGAGCAGACTTTCANGGATGGTTTCCCCCCATTGTTACGGTTTGGGAGGGATTCTGTTTTACATTTTCATAACCTTTTCTCTAATCCAGCTTGTTCAGAGATGAAAAAAGGAAGCATTTGGGGCAGAGAAGATGGATGTTTTAGAACCAGCTGGCTAATGCCTCTTCTGACCAGCCACCGCTGCTTCCACTGCCCATGGCTGCTCCATCCCACCAAGACACAGGTTGGCAGTGCAGCCAAGAGCTCTGCTCCCAACTCCCAGCCCTGGCCCACACATACCACTGCCCTGAAGCATGCTCAGCTTCAGCAGGACACAGTGTTTTCCATAAGCCTGCCCAGAACCAAGCCTTTTAATTTTTTTATTTATTTTTTTTAAGAGAGTTATCAATCATTTCTTCTTGGAGGCAGACATCCAACATGGGTCATGGAAGACAGAGCACTTCAGCAATGGCTTCCCCCACGGCATCCCTGACCAGCACCCACTTTCAATTGCTGGGGAGTTGCAGGTTTTCTTGAACGCTTGATTAAAACAATTTGGAATACTTCCAACTCAGGCAGACATGAATGGAAGGAAGAAGTCACAGGCAGTGAAAAAAGCAGAGGAATTACCCTTGAATCCGTACTGGGTCTAGTTAAATAAAGGTGGCTCTGTGTGAGGAGAGTGATCGTGCTAAGGCTTGGGGCTGAAAGCTCTCCTACTTCATCTTCCTCTTTTTCTTTTTTTAACCCTCAAGATATCACACTAATTTTAAGTTCTATTTTTCTACTTTTGAAGGCATTTAACGGGTCTAATGAAGTAAGGCTACACGATGAGGCCTCACAGCATGTCTGGTCGTAATAGCTTTTGGTTTTTTTGAAATGGATTATTCACTTCGTATTTAGATTTTAATCTCCTGGGCATTCACGTCAGCTTTGAACATAAAACACGCCCTGCAATATCGAGTAATAAACTTACCAGTTTGGAGCACCACATCAGGAAACCACTGGCTCCCCAAACAAATTAAAATCTTACAAATCTAAACAACCAAACCCATGCCATCAGACAGCCAGCTTTTTATACTAAACTCTTCTGGGATCTCCACGCTCCCCAGCGCTTTAATTACCTGCTACAAATTACAAAAATACCGTTTGGTTACCACCACCAGCTATCCCATGACACCCCTGCTCCAGCTTCTACTGTCACCCCAAACCCAAACTCCCAGCCCTATGCAGCTGACAGTGCACTGGAACTATCAGCTGGGAGAAACTGCCAGCTCCAAAAACGCAGTCCAGAATGTCCCTCCCCAAACTCAAGCACATGTACTAGCAGTTGGTCCCGACGCCTCAAAGCCACCAGCTGTTAAATAATATGCTGGATGCAAACCAAGACCTACAGATGGTGTGGGAGCCGGGACTTCTAGGAACAAATCGGTCAGAGTGGAAACACACGGATGACAAGAATATTGACAGCAGATCCAGGCATCTGCAGAGTAGAACCATCTCACTTAAGATCACTGAGTCAGTGGGATTCTCTCCCAGTTTCAGTTACACTTTGGTTACATGTTTTAGCGACGTGTTCTCAAAGTACTGGAAGCTTGTCTGCATGTGGTCTCAACACCTACTAGTTCAGTCCTGAGGGCGCTTTGCACTATGAACTCTACAAGGAATTAAGAGCAAGCTTTCTGTATCTTCATGTAACATTTCAATAAAGCCAAAACCTTTCACCATCTGCGCAGCTACACTAAACTGTGAAGATTTGAAGACCAGCATCCAATACAGCTTGACAAAGAAAATGGTCTTACCCTTTTTACCTGTTAAACCCTAAAAAACTATACATATAGCTACACAGTAATTAATATATATATATTTTACATATATATATGGCAGGTTGAGGGAGGAGGGAGCTGGGGTTGTTCAGCCTGGAGAAGAGGAGGCTCCAGGAAGACCTAATAGTAGCCTTCCAGTACCTGAAGGGGGCCTACAGGAAGGCTGGGGAGGGTCTGTTGACAAAGGCAGTGCTGCAGTGACAGGATGAGGGGCAATGGCTTCAAGATGGAGAAGAACAGATTTAGATTGGATATTAAAAATAGGTTCTTTACTCTGGAGGGTGGTGAAGCACTGGAACAGGTTGCCCAGGGAGGTGGTTGAGGCCCCTTCCCTGGGGGGGAAGGTGAGGCTCAACGAGACCCTGGGCAACCTGGTCTAGTTGGGGGTGTCCCTGCTGACTGCAGGGAGGTGTCCCTGCTGACTGCAGATGACCCTAGAGGTCCCTTCTGGCCTGGACCATTCTGTGATTCTCTATATTCCTGACCTGGTATTATCCTGGATTAAGCTGTCTCTGAAGATGGATGTCACCAAATCTGGGAACTCCTCCTCAATGTGTATGCCCTTCTTGGACTTCAGACACACAGAAGTGACAGCAGTTCCAAAAGGACAGAAGATGGGGCTGGGGGTAATGGGGACAGCCAAGTGGCTTGAAGTGCTACCATAAAACAGTGGTCATTAAAAAACAGGGAAGAATAAGAGAGTGGCAGTGATGTAGCTTAATCACAAAAACGAGAGTGAGAGGGAACAGAAAAACTCTTGCAGGAGGAGGAGGAAAAAAACTCTTTACAGTTTTTAAATCATAGGGGATTCAAAAAAGAAAGTGATAGAAATCATTTTAGGTTACTCAGCAGGAACTGAGCATTAAAAAAAAATTAAAAATCTATTCTGTACCAAGCTGATAAATTGAAAGCAGAAGTGAAGGTAATTAAGCTGGATGCTGCTATTCCTCAGAGATGAATGATGCTACAACCTAAATTATTTTCTTCCCCACATAACTTTTTCTTATCTGTAGCTCTAGTAAATGTTTGTCAGTGGGTTTTTAAGGCTACAAACAACTAATTTGGTAGCTCCTAAATAATCCAAATGTTCTATCTTATTTTATGGGAGAATCCTACAATTTGCAATTAAAATTAAAGAGTTCAGTATGAGCCCCTGCTCGGTGTGCTGAGTTTCAAACTTGTCTTGTGCTAATCAGGACAGTGCCCAGATCTCTAAAACAGGTCCATAAATTGTGGCTGTTCCAATCCTTCCTCCCTCCCCCTGACATTGTACAGGAACCGATGCAAGACTCTCTGAGCATGTGATAAAGTACGGCTGTGCATGTTATCTACTGATTATTTTATGCCAATCCGTTTCTTTCAGTACCCTTAAGACGACAGCGTGTAAAGTTTGATTTATGTATATTCTACATTACGTGGTAGTGTGTGCGTGGATGTGGTGGTGGTGGGTGGAGCTAACTGTCTCACTCCTTACTAGAAAGATTTGCTCAAAAAGGTATTTATAATTTCAAAGCTTAACTTGCCAAATAATTTTGGTATCTTAGTGCACAATTCATCCTCTTCAGAAGCTAATAAATATGCAGAATCACTCCCTACTTCATCATAAATGGCAGTTCAATGCCCAAAAATTTCTTCTAGTAGCTACAGCGATACTAGATAAATGACAAGAGCTGCTTTCACCTCTCCTTCCCCTCTTCTGTTCACTCTGCAGTCTGTTTTCTGCGGGGACAGAAATCTCCATGCCAATATTCACATGGCCATTACATCTGATCTAAAAAATGAATGAAGTAATCCACCCCCTCCCTGGATGTGATGAATGCCCTGGGGAAGCAGTACCCTGCAGCTGGGGTCCAACCCACTCTGATCACTGTCGCCTTTGCTCTATGCATGTGTTTCACCACAGCTGGGGCCACAGAAACCTTACCCTTGACATATCTTTTTTTTTTTTTTTTTCTTAAAGGTTTGCAAAGAAGCAAGAAACCAATTAATCCTTTCCCCAGCTCCAAAACAGCATTGATTATCTTTACTGCAGCAGCCAACAAACTTTTTTTGGGAGAGATACAGACATGCAATCAAGCCAAAAACACCACAAACAAAACAAGCATGTCAGATACGTGCTGGATCTTAATTAGGTTGCTCATGGTTTCCAAGAGCCTTGCAACAGTGCTTCACGGTCCCCTGTCCCAATTTCTCCCTTGCCTAAACTCTACCTGGTATATATTTATGTCACCTGTTACTAAAAATCCCATGGTGCTGAATTGTTCTCCACAGGTCATTTATGCCATAGATTGCCCAGCCTTACTGCTTAGGAAAGTTTTCCCAATGTCTGATCTAACTCCCCCTGTTTGAAAAGCAGGCACACTCCTCCTCACCCTGACAACACTGGATGTGTAACATGGCTCTGCAGGTTGCAGATGGCTGCCATTCACCCCTCAGACTACCCTCTCCTCTGCCTCTTCTGGCAAATCCTATTTTTAGTCCTCTCTCAGGCTGTTTTCTCTCTCCTCTGTTCTCCTTCCCAACAGTCCACCCCATTCCCAAGCAATAGCATCCAAGCCCTCCTTTCAGCTGAAGATCAACTGTGCTTGCTGGTGCTGAATAGATGTTATGGTTTGAGAAAACCCATAGAAATTTTTTGTCATTTAGACAATTGCTCTATCACCCAATAACCCTTCCCCACCTGGAAAGGGGAATCAGGGAAAGCAAGGAAGCATGAGGGTTGCAATATTAAATAGATTTAACAGGATACGACTAAATAAATAGCAATAATACCAAAGAACCAGTATTAATCCCAATACTAATATAAGATATACAAGAATTATACTCAGCCAATTACAGCAGTAGGAAGCTGTGCACTCCCAGCAGGGAACAGCAAACGTCAGACACTGCAAGCGCGATGGCTTCAGGAGGAAGGGAAGGGCTCAGGGGTCCGGCACGAGGGCAAGGAGTTCTCTGGACAGCCACCATCAAGTGAGAGAGAACTACACCACAAACTTCAATTTATATCAAACATGATGTTCATGGTATGAAATAATCCTGTTGGCCAGCCTGGGTCAAATGCCCAGGCCTTGCTCCTCCTCGTCCCTGCACCTGGCAAAGCCTGAAAACACCAAGACCTTGAATCCCACATAGCCAGGCTGGCTATGAAGTAAATATTTTCATGAATTCAGACACTAGAGTCTTCTAAACGTGCAGTTTCCCCCAGTGTGAGAAGCAAAGTTAGTCCCGTGTCACCCAACCCAAAACAACAGATCGCAAGGATAGCTTCATGGCTGAAAACAATACTCCTCTTCATACCTCCTGATAGTAACGAGTTCAATATTTCCACCATATTCTGACACTTAGTTTTAACCTTTGATCCATTCATAATCCCACACTGTTTTCCTCAAACTCCTGCCTAGAGACCTACCAAGTTGAAGAAAAATATCTTAACTACATTATATTTGATAAAAAGTAAGGAAAAATGCCATCTGCTAGGTAGATATTATTTGATTCTTTTCATTTTATATTTAAACAGTTCCATCTTTTGTGTTGAGTATTTATTAATGCATGAGATCTAGTTTCAGTAGCACAGTGCACATGATTTGTATTAGAACAACTGTGTCTCTCTGTATGCAAAGCACATTCAAGCCACGATATTCTCTTATTTACTAAAATATTAGGGAGTGCCAATGGGAAACATTTCCAGTTTCACTTGTAGCTTCCATCCACTGCTGACATACCCACTCCAGAGACAGGCACAGCAGTCCCTGGCAGGGGTTAGGGGCATTAGCAATTTGGCTGGGCTGACCTCTCAGCAGGTTTTCTGTAGCAGCTTCAGAGGAGCTGAGAACATCTTCCAAAAAACTCAAGAACTTGACATTCTTGCCTGCTTTCAAGAGTCTCAGGGCCATTAAGGTGACCCAAGTGTGGCAGCGCTGGCAGTGTCGTAACTTATTAATAAATTGGGAGAAAGCTCACATCTGCTGGGAAAGGAAAGTCTAGTCTAGCCCATTTTATGGTCTCTAGCCGAGTCAAGCACATTAAAATATGTATTATTTCTGTCTACCTGTCACTTCTTGTAATATGCTTAGGTGAACCCATGGCTGCAAGCCAGAACCCAAAGTGTTCCAACACAAGCGGTGCTACTGGGGAAAAGTTATTTGCAACAGAAGTGTCAGGTCCCTTTCGGTCTGCTGGCAAATGTTTGCCTCAACCCTTATTGAACCAAAAGCTAAATGGTGAGGAAAGACTGCATTTTCAGGTTAATCTGGGGATCTTAATACACTTACAAAATGATCTAGATGCCCATGAAAAATGGAAGATCAAAAGACTGATTGAGGCTGATTCCTTTAACCTATATGTGAGGAACAGTTTCGATACTGGTTTCCTAGATGGGAACAAACCCTCCACCTGTGCTACACCACTAAGGAGAACATCTACTCTTCCTATCCCTGGTACCAACAGTGAGCGTGCCACAGCAACACATGCCAAGGAAGGGGCTGACAGGCCAATATAGGATACCATTTCATCCAAAGCAGTTGCTAGACAATGGCTGGCATTCAGAGGAATGAAAACTTGCAGAGAAGCTAGTTCAAGCTGGAATAAGTAGATGCAAGTGCAGACTTGGATATTTAGGAGTTTGTAAGAAGAAAAGCAGCTTGCAATATTTCAGGGTGGGGCTCTAAGATTTTTTTTTGTCTAATCCTTTAGTACTAAACAAGACCAGAAACATGGCAAGGTCCTTTGTGCCCAGAACTGCATCTAAGCCTGAGAACTACAACTGCAATTAACGGGTTTTCCAAGCTGGGGGGGAAAAGACCAACTGGGGAAAAGAATGTACACCAAAACAACCCCAAAAACCCCAGCAGCCTGCAGACAGAGCAAGTTAAGGATTTCTTCTCTTGCTCACACATACACACTCACACGCAGGCATACAACAAAGGGCACAACTCCCAAAACACACATATTGGAGGCTCTTCCCTGTTACACCCCATTTGTAATCTTTTACAGTCTCATAAAAGCCTGCTGCCTTCAGGAAGATGAGAGTTCTTTTTATTTCTTACTATTTCATCTGCAGTTCAGCGTGTTGCTTGGCCTATGCTGACATAACCTTAAGTAAAATAGGTTCAAGTATGCAGTTTCACGATGCCCAAAGTCAGCTGTGTTTTATTAGTTTTTTTTCTTCCCACCCTCCCGCTTCTACTCACACTTCAGAGGAAACTCCTGCTGTGAATTCCTGTCCAGCATTTTAAATACTGCAGGAAGAGTTTTCTTTCCATTGCCAGAGAGCTGCCCAAGGACCGTATACCGTCTAAGAGAAAGGTGAAAATACCTTTGTCCCTCCCTGGCAAGCGGGAAGCAACTGAGCTAGAAATAGAGCCAGCAGCCCTCGAGTACCACAGCCACCTCCACCCACTGGGACAGAAAATACCATCAGGGGGATAACCAGCCACTTCACTCCCACAGCCAACCCACTCCACTTTTAATTGAAATCAGCAAGTATCCAAAAGCTGCCAGTTTTGGTATGAAGATTACACAATTACTTTTCAAGTTGCCATCTGTGCTACCCTATACACTGCAGCCATACATTCATTATAGCCAGTCAAATTATGCTGAATTATTATCTTTTTGCAGCAACCTTAGTGCTGTAAACCCAAGAAATCTCATATGGGACAGCTTTGTACCTTATTAAACTACACACATTTTTGTGCTCTACAAGCTTTTAATTATCAAGGAAGATCATGTAACAGCTATAAATCTATGAAATGTATTATGAATAATGCAATTATGTTCCAATTAGTTTGTTTTTATGGGAAAGACTATTCCCTTAGTTTATTTCTTTAATTCTCAGGCCACAGCACTCTGGAAGGTACAGTAGATCTATTACTGCAGCTGAATAAAAGGCAATCTTAAAACTCACATCCAGAAATAAACCCAAATTTCTCCATATTTGCTATCACCCTTTGACATAAGAATAGCAACTCCGCCAAATCACTATTGCATGTCTGTTTTAAATACTCTTCAAAGCAAAATGGCTGGATTTTTGGTTTGGGTTTTGCAGGAACGGTGCCTGGGTGGTTTTGGTTGCTTTTGGGTGTTTAGGGTTTTTTGTTTTGTTTTGGGTGTGAGGGTTTGGTTTGCATTGTTTGTTTGGTTTTTCAAAAGATGGCTTGTTATCATTCTTTGTCCTCTCAGAGGATGATCTCTGGTTACCACAGTGCCTTAGAAAGCAGTTTTGTTAAGTCATGTATGCAACTAGCAAGCTTAGGTCTGGCATGTATCCCTTCCAACTCCTCCGCATTCAAACAAAACTCATATAGTGAAAAACCTGTGCCACAGAAAAAGGAAAAAAAAGCTATTTTCAGACCACAGTGCCTGTACTTGAATAAAAAAATTAGGTCCCAAGAAAAGTGACAGAAAGAGAAGACTGATTCAGCCTTAACACCATACAGGCTGTAACAGTCCTAACAATTCCTAGTCTCAGTGCCTGGTGTGTACAACAGAATTTATAGGTACCCAAAGCAGGTGCAGAACTATTTGCCAACCTATACACTTTTAGAGGCAAAAAGATTTGGAATTTTCCCTCAAAATTACCAATGTGGGTTTGCAACGCAAGCTACAGTTTGCTTACAAACCCCACAGCCCATGGGCGTGGGGCTTTCTAATTCGTTTTGATTTGCAGGTCTCAAGAGGCACAGGGCAACCTTGGGACCGATGTAAAGCCAGTGCAAAGCACGTGGGTGTCAGATCCTCAGCCCCATACTTTTCACTGTAAGGGTCTCCCTCTCTCAGGCCAGTGCCCCCTGCCTAATGCCGACACGTGCTTCCCTCTTGGTTTATATTTATCCCTGGCCCAGGTGCCGTTTTCCAACAGCAAACACAAGCTCACCCGTGCCGTGCTGAAGGCTCTGAAACAAAAGCTGGAATTTCCCCCCCACCTCTACACACACCTCTGTGTGTGTGCAAGCCCTTAAAATTATTTTATACAAACTAGGTTCACATGTCAAGGAATAAGTGACCTGGAGTTTTTGCATGTTCAAAGCCAGCATATGTTTGTCCCTACACTTTATTTATGTTCTGTATGTACTTGCCACCCTGAAGCCCACAGCAAACAGCTGTCATTAACATTCACCCCTTTTGCTAACACCTTCCTTAATCCCTAACTGACTTTCCAGCCTATAATTAAACTTTCCAGCTGCTGCACTCAGAGATGGCACCAATACCCATCATTCATTTCTAAGCAGTCCCTAGAAAGCTCTTTTTCCATTTCCAAGACCATGGGCTAGGACCAAAGCCAGTTACACTTACAGGTTTTAGGCTAAAAACCTCCCATTCAGTTACAAATTGTCCCATCTTTTACTAGAGAAATTAAATGGCCGAATAGTATTATCTTAATAATTAAACTAATGCATTGTTATAGTGCCAATAGGCAGAGTGCAAGGAGCTTGAAAACTGATGGATAAACGCTGCAAGTGCTTCCACGTTTTGCATGGAAAATATACTGGAAAGAGCTGCATAATCACCACCATCATGTACAAAGCTGTTCAATCCAAGCCCCAAATTTAAACAGCAACCTTGAGATGAAAGAATTAAGATTTGGAAAGACCTTCTGAATAAATGGGAGACAAAACATCTCTCTTTAGAATGCAACAGTAAATTGGGGTTAGCACTTCTGCTTTTCTCATTCATGGAAATGATTACTTGAACAGTAGAGGCAGTTCGCAACATTTTTGCCTGATGCTATTGTTACAATGTTCAAGAGGACTTGATATTTTATGAGAAAATTACTGGTTTCACTGTTGAAAAAGGAAGGGAGAAGATGTCTGAAGGAAACAGTATTTTTGGGTAACACGACATGACACGACACAGAGGCACAGCTGAACGGAGCGGGTCGGGGCAGTGTAATACCCAGTGCACACACACCATGGGCATCAGGAGATCGATGACCACAAACCCTGCAGATCCAGGACAGAAAAACTCCATCAGCCCGCCGCAAACTCATGCTACTTTTGCCAATCCCAAATGTCTGGGACATCTGCTCAGCCTCTGAGTCCACAAAGCTCCCCGACTCCAAGCCTGAAGGCTGGATAACCACACACTGCATCCTCAATCCCAGAGCTCTGAAACTCCGTGGCACTGCAAACCAGGAGCCAACATCTTCAAATAGTATCCATTACAGAGCAAGGTAACATCTGCTTGACCACCTAAGCACTATCATTGCAAGTGGGCTCCATTCAAAACATGCCTGGCCAGTGGCCAGGCCAACCCAACAGCCCACCAGCCTACAGCAATCACCTCGCCTGCTAATGAAGACACAGGGATGTTCAGGGTCAGCCACCCCCATTGCCTCCTCTTAACATGTTTAAGGAGTCACAGCATGCTTTGGCTTCACCTTTTGCCTTGTGTGGCAAGAGATAAATTGCATGCTTAGATCCAGCCCTTATGTTTTGAAAACCACCAGCTGGTTTCAGAGGGGATGAAGGCTACAGCCTTATTGAACATTATCCCCTATTTATACAAAGTGGAGGCACCTTCAGGAAAGGAAGGTGTTCATTTTCAATTTTAGCTTGCTGGTTGAGGTTAACAATTCCACATTCAGGTTTTAATTTTGCAAAATATTTCAGTAACTGTGCAGGATTTAGCAGCCACTGTAAGGCTATTTTGGTAGGCTACCAGAAGATTAATCATTCGGGACTTGTCAAGTCTCAAAGCTTTGCTGCTCAGGAAAGAGATCACACCAGACAGGTGCAAAAATTCAAAGCTTGGACAGCTATGACTTGTTCCTAGTGGCAAGGCAAGAAAGGTTAACATTTTAAGTGGAAATTAATAGGCTTTCAGTTCTATCTAAACTAGAAGTGAAGCTCTTCTCCCTCCTTACATTAAAGGTACGACTTTAAAGGTAAATGTTGAAGAGTGCAAGTAACTTTTAAACTTCAAATATACATGCTTTGAGAGGTTAAGAGAATGTGAAAACCATGTTTTATTGAAAACTGTTTGTCATTTTTAATCACAGGATAATTCTACAAGAGGTGTGACTGATGCAATTTAAATTTTCACCTGACAAATTGAATTATTAATCTTCGCAGTGCTTACAACAAAGGATCAAATAGAGGAGTCAGTCAGTCACCACCCCCAGGAGCTACTTCAGAATATCCTTGAGATGGTGAAGCAGCATCTTGCAGCACCCCAGGGTGAAGCAGCCAGGAGGGCTCAGGACCTCTGTCCTTGTCCCCACTGCTACCTCCTAGGTTTGGTTTTCTGAAGCAGGGGAGGACCTTAGGCAGTCCCACCAAGTTTGCAAGAAAGGTGACAGAGAGAGAGAAAGTTGAGGGCTTTATCTGTGCCTGGGAAAGAGCTGTTTGTTCTGTACTGGCAGTTCTGGCAGGGAGTGCCAAGGAGCTTGAGGAGCTTTTTACACACATCTGGATGACAGTCTTACCTATTACCAGTCGCTACTTATTTTCCCATGGAAAGCAATAAATACTCCAAGCTCTCATTAAGCTTTTGAGGAGGAGCTGCCTTTTACTAACAAAGTACACTTGTCATGATACCTTGCCACCCCAGTTCTGGAAGAAACCGTGCATTTTGCAGAGCTGCCATCTTAAGTGACATTAAAGAATACTCTTAGGTACTAATTTTATATCTAATATCAATAATTTTCTTATTATGTGTCTTACCAGTGTTCAGAAAGAAATAACATTCTAAAAATGTCCACAGAGTAACTTAAAACAGGGTTTCCATACACCACAATTTCAGAATACTAGGTTGAAGTAGAGTAGGTTATATACAAGGTCTTAAACTGAAGGCCAAATGCCACCAGAAACCAGAATTCCTTGCTTGAGAGTGTCAAGATGTTGATCTTAAATATGCCACTAGTCAAAGAGTGACTTCTGCTCAGCCCACCTCTCAAATGAGTACAGTCTTAAGTAATAATAATCCTCTCCATCATGTAAACACTTATTCAGACTGTTATTAATGTTTGTGCTATTCCTTTTGAATTTCTGGGAAGTTTCTTTCACGCTCAGCGGCCAACATTTAATTAAGAAATATTTAACCACTAGTATTTTTTAAACAATGGTATGTAAGGAGAAATAATTGTTTATCATATCTACTTTACCAAATCAAAATACAGCCAGTGGAAGCCACATACAAAACACTTGCCTTTGGCTGAACCACTTTTGTTTAGAAAGTGAACAGACAATGCAGTTCCTTGGCTGAGACCTTGCTTTGTTTGCCAAGTCCCATCCTGCAGAGATTTTTCCTTCTTACAACAATATCCTGGGAGCAGAGGACACTATTCAGGAAGCAGACTCACAGTTTGGTTTGTGAGGAAAAATGATAGCCCTGGTGTTCTTTAAAAGAACATAGCAAAGCACTTTTAGTAAACCACGTAGTGTGTATGCACTAAATATATCTATTTCATCCCTTTGTAACTGTTCAAAAGCTAGAGAATGACAGATAACTTTTCAGTGAAATCTGTATCTTTATAACATGATGGCTTGTGGCTGCATCATCTATTGCACATCAGAATTCTTTCTACTAAAAAAAAAAAACCCAAGCAAACAAACAAATAAAAAAAAAAAGGCACAGCAAGATTTCTAACAGATCTGTGGAGATTTTAAACACTTGTATCGATTTCCACAAACTGTTTAGAAGAAGAAACCATAACTACAGTGATTGTGTTCTTCAAAGCAACATCATAGGATAAGAAGGTCACGGGGGCATCTTTCACTCCAGCTCCCTTCCTTTTTAGATAGAACAAACACCAGCAAGAGTTAGAAAGTAGTGCTTCAGATGATGGAAAATGCAGGACGCAGGCAAACAGCAAAATAAAGTGCAATAACCAAACTGCTGCTGGGGTAAGGTGATTCTGAACAACAAGGGATGGGGAAAACACAATGATCCCATCTGCACGTCACATCAGTAAAAATAAAACCAGAGCTGAAGAGGAAGGGAGTCCAAAACTGGGCAGAAAGCTTACTTTATTACAGACAGTCCTGTTACAGAAGCTGTTGGCATCCTTCTGGCCAGTGTAACACAGTAACTACAACCACCTTGACTCAGTGGGTAACCCCAAATCCACACCATTTGCCCTGTATTGGCAAGAGACATTTTTGTATCTGTTCCTATAGAACAGCACTGGGGAGTTGGTAAAAACTTAAAAAGAAGTCCCTTCCTTTTATTCTTCAGCTCTGCATCCTTAATTCAATCATTGTCCCCTCGGGCTGAGCAAAGGACTGGCTTTACTGCTCTGCATTATTACGTCAGTAGAGAAGCTGCAAAGTACAACAGTCATGGTTTATAAATGATGTGAGTGTAAGAAAAAATAGTTTGGGGTTTTCAAAATTAAGAACAAGTCAAGATACCTGTTACACTACTAGAAAGTGAGGATAAAACACTTTCAAACTTTAAATGTGAAATCCTGGATGGCTTCATTTGGCTTTGCGAGCTGCGATCAGTGGGGATAGTTTAGAAATAATTACCTTAACATCAACACTTTCAAGAGAAAGGCAGGCTTTTCAGGTAACTTTAGCCATATCAGTATTTTACCATCACAATAACTAATTGTGTGGCATATTTAGTTACATGCAAATGTAAGCAGGCACATGGTTTATGCAGAGAAAAGCCTAGTTGAATAAATTTAAATATATTGATGGAGGAGGTGGCACCATCTTTTCTCCTTGACTTGGACAACTGGTGGGGGCAGAAGCATCATCTGCTGGCTCCTCTTTGCCAACCCATTACAAGTGAAAAGGGAATTCCCAAGATTAGAATAAACAACGACAAATCAAATATTATCTAGTTTTTGAGGTTGTCATTAAATAAGGTGGCATGAGAAGTGGTTTGGGGTGGTGGTTATCTTTTTTACTCTTCCCAAGATATCTACTATAGCACATTAATATATTATTTATTGTCGTTATACATACATGCATAATCTACATACAACTTCAGCGGCATTGAGGGCAGGACTGAACACAATGTAAACCAGAGTCAACACCAGATCTAAACCTGAGCAGAGCCTGTTTGCAGGAGTGGAGAATTACCCACACTTAGCTCGCTACCCCTGCAAATAAGCGACAAAATCATGACAGCATGCTGGCACAATGTTAAAGGACTCTCCTAATTGCCATGCCTCAAATTCCAGATCTAAGCCTCCAACGAGAAAGCCTGCAAAACTCTTTAATAAATCATAGAAATCAGAGATGGAAATTAGGTCATCTTGCCCGCGCCTCCTATCCGCACTATGAGTTTGCTACCCATACAGTGCTGCCGAGTGCTCTGTCTCAGCAGCTCCTAAACCATTCAAGTGCTAAGGTTTCTCCCAGTTCCCCAGGCAGGCAGTTACACAGCCCAGTGAATCTCACTGTCCATCCCACCTACCAGCTTCCTCCTCTCCACCCTGGTTTTGCCTCTGCCTCATTTTGTTCTGTTCCCATTTATATCTCACTCCAACTCCCCCAAAATCTGCTCTTGATGCTATCACAACCACCATCCGGCAAAAATCGTTGCTCAGGAAACGTTCTTCTGCCTCTCCTGTAATCCCACTGTAGTGTGCTGCTATTTTTAGGAGGAAAAGGAGGTGGTAAGGGAATGAAAGGCTGCCAGCTCCAGCTGTACAAGAATAATGCTCCAGTACGTGGAAACTACATTACAGTGTTTCCCTTTAAGCACATATAATTAACCAAAACTTTCAGTCTTCTGGAATGATCCAAAAGACAGAGACAGAAGAAATGTTAAGGACAAATTCCAAGGTAGGAAACCTGCCATCTCAGTTCACCTTTCAACCCCGCAGCTGGACCTCTCCTTTCAGGGTTGTTCCCCAGATTTTAGACTGGCATTCGCCTAGCAAGCTGCACGTTTAAACCAGCAACCTACTGCCATAATAAACAGATCAATGAAGAAACTTGCTTACAACAGGAGGCAGGTGTGCCTAGTACCTAGCAGCCCTCAAGCACAAGCGAGACCTGTGTCTTACCGTGTCTTACTGCTGCTTTGAGACAAGGTGACGTGTGAACCTCTGGCCATGCAGCTGCCCATCACCATCCCTAACCTTCCCCATGCCAGATGCCCCACATAACACAAGCTGTGCAAACAGTGCCTGCACCACCAAGACCATCTGGCTAAACTGAAAAGATCTTACTTCCCTCAGAGCACACTCACCTCGCCCACTATCTTTACCTTTATCAAACCTCATATTTACTGAGGCATAAGGTTAAGGGACTGCTACTGGAAACAAACCAGAACTACTATGTTTCTTGCTGCCAATAATTCCAATGTTTCTCTCTGTACAGATGTCTATGTTTGTATACGGACCCCAGTGCTGCTGTGGGGTACCCACAGCAATCTCATGGTCATGAGGAGCAGAGAGGCCGACCGCTGCCTGACCCAACCCTTGCTCTGAACAGCTATCAGTTCAGTGGAGCTGGTGAAGTAATCACCTCCAGGGTCCTTAGAGAGATTACAGCTTCCTGACCTAAGCTATGATTTGGTACGGTCAGATTTTTATACCTCCATCTAAACCGAATCGAGCCTTGCTTCACAGACAGGCTTACCCATTTCCGTGGGAAGACTGGCAGATACAGATACTCCCTGACACGAGCCAGGGTGAAAGAACAGGTCTCTCAGTTAGCATAAACATATGTTTCCTAGGTCTGGAAGAGCTTTTTTTTCCCCCTCTTCACAGCCTGTTTGCATTTGCTGGCTTATTAAACAAGATTTTATTTGCAGCCAGTATGTCCTAGGAAACCAAGAGGTGTTACACATAATTGCCCTCAGATTCATAAGAAGTAAACAAGGTCACCTCCACCACCAGGGACTCCTCCTGCTCCACCACCACCAATAATGTCATGATCCCCAGCTGCCAGGAGTGGTGTCACCTCCTGCCACCAGGGAAATGCTGCTGGAGCACCCCAGCATGTGGTTGCCTCCCAGGATTTACTCACCTCCCCTGGGGAGGTGGAGAGGACTGCAAGGGGTGAAGCTCCGAGGATGAAAAACGTGAAGAGATAATCTGAAACTGGGAGGAGGGGAAGGGGGTGCAGAGGCTCAGCCACATGCCTGTATGATGGGAAGGATGGATGGTATCAGAAGCTCCTGCCCTGGCAGGGACCCTGCCAGGGAGCCCAAGGAGAGGTGCATCCAGCCAGTGACCACAGCCAGGGTAAAGATTACATGCAGCAAGAGCCTGGCTGGGGGAGCAGAACACAATTAAAGAGAACAGCAAAACCATAGTCGTAAGCATGTGGCTTGCTTTGGTCTGACGTGGGCTGGAGACAGGTGTTTGCCCTTCCTCTGTTCCATGAACATCCCATCACCCAACAACGGGGCTCCAACTAAGAGCCCACTAGGGTCAGCTCTTCCCACCTCAAATATATTCCCCCACTTACTACCTGTGACCCATCAGGTATCAAAACCCAGCCCATTTTAGACAAAAAAACAAGCAATAGATGCACACTATGCCTTGGCAGTTCAGATTTTAACATAGCCCAAACCAGAAACATACACCGTTCTCCATTCCACACGGGAGATTTCTTCTCCCACGTCTAACTCATTAGAGCAGTGCTATGACTTTTCTCTTCTGTCACATTTGTCAGTAAACACACACTTCATACAAATACATGCATGTATCTAAAATAGTATCCTGCTTTTTTTCTCTTCACACTCTCACCTCCCTTCCTGAAATAGGTCTTTAAATTCACATATGCTTTCCATTTATTCTAGCCCTTTACCCCCCACACATGGCCTAAGTCCCCATTTTCCACATTCTTCTTTAACCCTCTAAACTATAAAGACTTTTCTCAGTAGGACGAAACATCTGGTGGGTGATCCTCGTGCAGATTTCAGTACTTCTTTTGTTTCTCAGTTCGCTAACAGATCAGTTTTGATAGGTAGTGAAGCCACTGAAAGAGATCCTCTGTCTGTAATGCACACAGTATTTCCAAGTTCTATAAAGAAAAGGGCAGGGGGTCCTTGGAGGGGTCTACACAGGTTTTTTTCCTTTTTTTTTTTTTTTACTTTGGTGTACTTTTAAAACTTTTATCTATGTATTACCCTTTCATATACTGCACAGGGTGCAAACAGATTCATAAGTGATTTAGAAGATTAATGTAATTTCCTTTTTCTTTTATCCACTTTATTCAAGAAACAGCCCTGCTGATACAAAGACCAAGTAAAAAGTAAAGAGACAAAAAAGCTGACAATTACTCAAATTGCATTATATCAATTACTCAGGAAGGCTGTAGGAGATATGGAGTTTGCTGTCTATACATCACATTCTCTCAGATTAACTCAGTTGTCCCAAATACTGACCCATTTCTGCTTTTCCACAGATATTTAGTCCTTGGCAATCCTCCCGAGTTTCCTCTGCACTGATGCTTACGGTGACAACGATTGAGACTGGCAGGGGCAGGCGCAAAGGGCTCGTAGGATTTCTCCTACTGGAGCCAAGGTAAGTGCTCACACTCTTCTTTCCCCACTACCTGTGCTGTTCATTTTAGGAAATTTGAGATCTTTCCAAAGAAAACAAACATTTCTCTTTGGGTGCTTCTAGCCTCTCACATTAGCAAGAGGAAGTGCTATGTGTCCATATACATGGTTAGACTTGAACTGCTCCCCAACCCTTAGAAATGGCCAATGCTAGAAATTAAGAGAAATGTGACAAAACCTAGCTAATCCATCATCTTTCAGTACATCTCTTTTAAAGGTTTCTGATTCACTGATTCAAATCACAGTGATGCTTATTTAACTCTAGTTCTGAGTAACACTCTTTTAAACACTCTGTAACTTTTGTACCAAATAGAAACAATCCACCATGATCCTTCAGAATGTACTTCAGAACATACATGTTTCCAGCTTAATTTTGAGCTTAGCTGACAACAATCGTATTTTTTTTATAATAAGCAAGCATGTATTTTCACTTGATTAGAAATTATGTCCAAACAAAACACTTTGAAAATTCAATCTCTGCAGTCATAACATATTTCCAGTTAACAATATGATAAATAAGATACTAACACACAATGTCCCGGGGCTGTGCTACACACATGGAAAAAGCACAATTCTGCAGACTCACAGCAGCCCTCCCTGCACGGACCAACCCTTTGTTTTCTAAGCCCAGCATACACCGAACGTACAGATTCTCACTCAAGGACATATTTTGATGCTAAAAAGTCACACAATTATTTATACTCTCATGTTGAAAATGCTGTAGCTTGAGACATAAAGCTGATGCTTCATCTCATGAGAAACAAGTATTCTTTTATAATTGTTTATAAATGGTTTGATGTTTTCTCTGAGTCAACAAGCAGTCATTTACTGGTACATGAGATTTCCATGAAACAAGTCTGAATGTCACCCACCATGAATAACACATTTAACACATTTCAAGAACTTTCTGTTAACTCAAGATCGCAGCTGAAATACAAAGAAGTGACATTTCACATATTTTTTTAAAGAAGAGCCATGCATAGCCCCCAAGGAATTCACAACCGTTGCACCAAACAACAAATCTTACTAGTATGGGTGTGAGCATGTTACTGCGGGTCCAACCTACCATCCGCACCCATATTATCTATAAACAGCCCCCCAGCCTGCAAAGAAAAACCTTCATGAGAGTAAATACTCAGCAGGTTTCCACTACAGACAAACAGAAAGACCTCACCCTGTGTAATTCAAAAATTACATAAGTTGTAGCTTCACCTTCACTTGCTCCTTCTCGCAAGAGAGAGTAGAACCCCAACTAAAATTAGACCTCTTCAGTTTTGCTGCAGTTCCCCAGCAGACAGACACAGCCCTGCCCTGCCAGGAGCCACCAAGGAAGGCTGAGGCACAGGGTGGGGGGATGGTGCCACACCCTGTGCCCCCCCTTACTCCTCCTCCTCCTCCTCCCAAAGGCAAAACCTGCCCACCGCAGAAGCAGGCTGCCATCGGACGAGCTCCTGACGCGCGTCTCACCAGCTCTTCAGTCATATGGGACCACCCTTTAGGGAGAAAAGGCCATCAGCTGCATCATTAACGGAGGGATGCAACTGCATGCAATTAGTTCAGGGAGAGGTCCGGGCTGTACTGAGCTGGTTAAATAAAACCAATGTATTTTTAATGCTTCTCAATGTGTTTCATGGTCTCTGCTGCAGTGAGCAGGTCTGCAGCACACTGACAGCCCAAGGAGCCTTCACACTCAAGCGATGCTGTAAGGAATAAACTTCCAGTAGCTCTTACTCTAATGCGGTGCTCTTGGGCTCTTTTCTCCCCTTATTGCCATGCAGGTCTCATCCTCACGTTACAGCTGAAACTTTCCAACCCAAGGAGAGCAGCACAGCAGTATTCGCCTACGCTGTGTTATGCGTGTACACACACAGGTGCAGCAAGACCCGTGAATTTAACCACAGCAGTGATGCAGCAGGATGATCATGACCTTTTCATACTCTACAAAAGGACTGTTCTCCATAGATTTAGAGGAAGAACATACACTCTGCAGATTCAGAAGAAAAGCATGTGCTCCATCACATCTGACTAAGATTTACTGTTGAGAAACTTACATATTTTGCTCATTTCCTATGAGATTCAGCTATACCTGTTTTCTTCATGCACATCTTTTAGCTTTCTATGGCCACAGGCAAACGCTGACAGTATTTAAAGTAAAACAAAGACAGACAAAAAAAAGTGACATTCAGATTGCCACTCTGCAAAAGGGCAGACACATGTGGGACACACCTAACCCACGGCTTTTCTGTGGCCAGCAGGCCTCCAGCTTGCCGTCCTTTTGACAGCAAAAGCTCCCAACATCGTCGCAGGCGCTTCCCCCTTCCACTGTAACGAGTGGCGGCGACGTGCAACGTTTCGAGTTGAGGAAAAGACTTTTTACCAGCCCTGCCTGCCTCCATACACCAAGTGCACGCCGGCAAGAGGCATTCAGGGCGATGGTTGCCTTTACTGACCCGCCTTCCTCTCCGGGCACAGAAACAAATACAACTAAGTAAATGAATAAGATAAACACCAAGGAACTGCAAGGTCACAATTACTTTGCTGATGTACGGAGCACATCGCAG
>VZTM01036462.1:20994-65074 GCA_013400555.1 Jacana jacana
CCACCTGCGTCCGGAGGGATCCGGCCGGTTTTTGGCTCAGCTAAATGAATTCTTCTGTTTAGAGAGATGAATTTAGCTGCTGCGGTTGCAGCCAGACCCTAGCGATGGAGAGGCTCGCCTGCGAACTAAAAGCAGCAAGATGGGTGCTGGCAAGGTCTGGCTTTGATTTACCCGTGGGGTTTTTGCTGGGAGAGCTGGGTGTACCAGCCTTTTCAATTTTAACTTCCAGTGACAAACCACATGCTCTTACAATCTGGACTCTATTACACTCAGCAGTATCACCAAAAGAGAAATAAGCAGAGGTCCTGCCACACACTGACTCCCGATCCAAAAAAGGGAACGTAAAACTGAAAATTAGTTTGGAGTTTTTACAACATAGACCACAACACACCACATGTCAGAAAGCACCAAAAATTCCTAGCACACACAGAAGCTGTTTGGAAGGGGATAATCCTTCTTGCACCGTTTCATTTTGGTAAATATGTAGCTCCTCTTAGACACGTAACTGAGCTCGCCACTAACTACAGGCGATACGAGCAGCTACGGGATCCGAGACTGTGCTGCACAACGGTGCTGAGAGGCACTGCTCCTTCACTTCTCTGGGGGACCAGAAGCATCTGAACTTGCTCTTTTCCCGGGAAGGAACTGGCCACAAGAAGGGTAGCGATAACTAGCCACGGGCCAACATGCTCTCATGATGCACCTTCCGTCCTGCTGCAACACAGCAGATTAATTTAGGCTTATTCTCTCTTTAGATAGCATATTTTGAGAGCTCCCCAAAATGCTGAGATCCAAATTATATTCAGGCCTCTCATACGAATAGGGGGAATAAATCTCCTTTAATTAGCAGCATCTCTGTGGGATTTAAGAAGGGAAAAGGTTTTGACAGTAGGCAGCAGACGTACCGTTTCTCAGATCTATAAAGCCGCGCTGCTCTGTATTTAATGTAGAATCGTAGCAAGAAACACACACACACACACACACACAGACCCCCTTCACCTGCTACACAGGAGTGCCATTTAGCAGATCTGGCACACTGTAACATGCATAAGGAGAGAGACTTCAAAAGGAAAATGCATGCCATCAACTAAGAGAGGGCATAGTTCTAGTCATGCAGCTAAAATAAGACTTGTACACTCTTCTCCACCAGGAGCTCTGGAAGTCATCACAAGGGAATGAACTTGACATTTGAGACATACATTAGATTTAACAAGGTTTGATTTGGAAAAAAAAAAAAAAAAAAAAAAAAAAAAAGGATTAAGAAAAGGAGTGAGGTGGTTTGAATCAAATTGAGTTCAAATTGAGTGTCAAAAGCAAGCTAGGAGACTTAAGAAATATTATTTGAAAAACAATGCAAGATTCACCAGCTCAACCCTTCGCAGCTCTTGTACCGCCTGTTACAGAGGAAAATGTTGACACTGCTTTTAAAGGGAGATACCCCACTGGAGCACCAGTGCTTCCCAGCGGCATGTGTTGTCCTTGAGCAGTACTGCAGGGGGATTTGCCCCACAGGTACAATATACTCTATGATCCCTTTTGTGGATACACTGCATATATAACAGCATCTTTCATTTGAGGATCTAGAGGGCTTTCGGCACATTGATTTAACCTCAAAACATCAATTGCTATTAACAGGCTGTTCCTACAAGCAGGGAATCTTTGCAACAGATATGAGGCAGCTGGTGCCTCTGGGTTACAAGTACGGCCCTAAATTTCAGAGTTCTCAACACTGTCATGGTTTTGACCAATCAGACAGATGATGACTCCTCCTCCCTCCCCTGCTAAGGAAAAGAGAGGAGAGGAAAGGATTAAAGAGATTCAGGAGTTTAGAAAAAATAAACTACTTTATTGAAAATATAAATAACAATAATACAATAAATAATAAAAAGAAGGAAAAAATTAAAAAGTGTAAAAGAAAGAAAGAAAAAAAAAGTATACAGTCTATACAAAACCATATCAAGCTCCCAGGACAACGATCACACCTCTAGCAGGCATCAGAAGAAGTCCCAGGTTGGACTTGGTGACCAACAGGAGCTGGATTCCAGAGATGGAGTCAAGAGTGCTCGGATCAGGATCAAAGGCAGATGAACAGACAGGGTCCTCCTCAGACATCGGCCATTGAAGGAAGAGAGTTGACGCTTTGATCCCTCAGCTTTAATACTGAGCATGATGCTGATGGGATGGAATACCAGAGTTGGTCAATTTTGGGTCACCTGTCCTGGCCGTTCCTCCCTACAAGTGTGACCCCTCTATGCTTTTCTCCTTCTGACCCTCCAACGGGTCAAATAACAATTACCTGACCTTGGTTGTTCTAGCAATATGTATAAGCAAGGGCCTCTCTGCAGACCATCCCTTGGTCTAATCAGGTCTTATCACTGTGAGACGCAACAGTTTTCTGAACAATGTGCTGTTAATTTCAGCGTTTAGTTAGTTAGAAGAGGCCCAGCTAAAAAAGTAAAACTACTGAACAGAATATTGGTTTGGTTTACCTCAAACCAGGACAAACATGCACAGTATTTTTAATTTATTTATCTTTTTATTTTCCAATGTTACTTTCTAATTCCAAAGTGGGTTAGTTGGCCAGTTTGCCCTGCCTTCTGTCAGATGAGAGCTCCATGGAACTTTAGGTTTCCACAAATCAGCAGTTTTTCTTATTTAAAAAAAACCCAACAACCTCTTCTTCCAGTAGTTTACAGCTAGCCTGAATCCATACTCTTCTCACACAGTGGGAAATGTGAATGATGCCCTCACACTTTTTGGAGTTATCCCAGTGTTCGCTTACGTGAAAAAATGCTTGGATGGTAAGTCCGGGCAGCACTAGAAGAGACTGATCTCCTGCCCTGCTAAGGGACAATAGTTTATTTTTGCTATTTCCTTGCCTTTCTGGAGGTGGTGCCTCAGACCCAGATGTCAGGAACAAAGGTGTTTAATGGTCCTGTTTGAGTTGCTGTTCATCTCAGCTTGGGCTTGGTGCAGCCCAAAGCAGCCCTTCCTCACCTCCATGAAACACTGCCTGCAGCCAGACAGGGGAAAGGTTTTAACCCCTACATTCTGCTCATTTAAAAATAGCACCAGCTGGGGAAGTATGTCAGATGGCACACACTCACAGCTGCCCGGATTGCACAGCCTTTGAACCCTTCACATCCCACTGCTCTAGACACAAGGTCCCTGCACGATGCTACTCACCTGCCATCTTCTTCTCATTTCAGTGACTGCAGAAAACCTCTCCCAGCCTGTTTCTGCCAGGTCGTCCCCTTTCCTCTTCCCATATCCAGTGTTCCCCATTCTCCATCCCCACTTAACCCCTTTTTCACCTCCTCCATTACCACCACAGCCCTCAGCCAGAGGCTGCACAACCCTCTCATCCTCCCTTGCCCTTACAAGAGGTGTCTCTTCATCTCCTCCAAAGTAGTTTCCTTCCTCTTCTGCCATATACCTTCCTTGCGTTTTCTCCAGGCTAGGTTCCTTCATTTCCTACCCATGCAAGGAGCTACAATGCATATCCAAATTGCTTCTGTGCTAGTCTGGAAGCCAGGCTGCTCCCAGCAACCCATCCTTTGGGGAGGAAGGCACATAGCTATCGAGACACCGGCACCCAACTGTATGAGCAACTGAGTCACCCAGGAGATCAATACTAAGCTGGGAAAATGGGTAAAATAGGCAACAAGCTCTACCCTTCATTCATTTTTTTCATCCATCCACTCATCCTTTTCTCCCTCCCTTTCGGTGTTCCCATTTGTCCCCTTCAGTGAACACACACAACTTTTTTGGGGAAAGACCTGCAAAAGGAGGGAGAAAGGAAAGGAGTTGTTCCTGGCATAAAAAGTTAGGGAGGAATAAAGCCAAAGAGAGCCTCTGACGTGATGCAGGTGAATTAGAGGTAGGGAAGCAAAAGGTGCCAACACAGACCCCCCTTTCCCCATGGGGTATCAGTCAGAGGAGGGGAGACATGAGGAAAATGGGCCCAAACAGAATATTTGGCCACGACAAGGATTCGTTGTTTCTTTTTTTTAAGAGAAGAGGAGAGTGGGGAGACACGAGGTCTCTGCCAGGAAAGGATGAATAGGCAACCCTGGAAGAGCAGGGACAAGGATTATTGCCCAGCCCTGGGAACGGCTGCCTAAAACATTCTTGTGATTCCCTAATTGATTGGACATGGCATTCAAAATAGCACATTACAGAAAAGCAAGGCACAAAAATGCTATCAAACTCAGCAAAAGGCTGTCTCAAGCCCAGCCAATGATGAATTAGCCGGGTACAGCACTTCAAAAAAAAAAAAAAGCAAGTACTGTAAAAGTAGCAGCATTATTACAGCATTATTAAGAAGATATTTCTTAGCAGACAGGAGCTTGGCACGGTCTGTCTAGACGGGTAGATGGGTTTGGAGTCAAACTGATTTTTTTCTTTTATTTTTTTTTTTATTATTACCGTATCCACTTCCATTTATTAAAAGCAAACTGTTCCGTCCATGACTCATGCAGCTTAGCTGTCTGCATGGCAATGAAACAAAATTCTCATAATTAAGAGTGATCACTGTGAGACAGCAGACGAAGGCAAGATATAGAAATCAGACCAATTCTTCTATTTCTGTCTTCCCTCATTACAAAAAAATAATGTCCACAGACCTTGAATTGGACAATATTGCCATTGCCTCCAAATACATGAGAAGCAAAACCTTCAGGTGAGCTCTCCCTTAGTGCAAGTCTAGTGACACAGCACATCACACTTATGCTTAACATGGGTTTATTGACCTCAGTGCAGGGATTTATTTGGTCTGTTGTTTGAAGTAAGTCTCACCCAACCTGTCAGAGCCAAATGCACCTCATTTTAAGACTACTGAAGGAACAATCAGTAAATTTGGCCAAATGTTTCTGCAGCTGAAGTCCTGCCTATAAAAGATTTACTGCAATTAATTCAACACTGCCCTTTGCTGCTTTCATATCTGTAGCTACTTTCTGACTGAGAGCATTAACTGGATTATCAAGCGATTACCTCCTACTGCAGTTCTCCAACCCCCATCACGAACCCAAAGTAAACAAAGTTTTATGGTTGGAAACATAGAAAGAGAAAATATAGAAAATATGCAATATGCAGTTAACACAAATTTATTTTAATTTAAGTAGGGTTCCTAAACAGCCTAACAACGAAGAAGGCAAGGAACAATTTTCATTTTCTATTGGCAACTCTAGGACTAAGAGCTTCCTAGATGGTGACCACCTCTACCAAGGTGAACACAGGTTATTCTCCTTTGCTGGGGTGCTTTCTGTTGAGTCCATCTATTTCAGTCCATGAAACTCAATTTTTTTGTTCTCATTCCCACAGTACATGCTGTTTCATAGAATGACAGAATGATTTGGGTTGGAAGAAACCTTAGAGATCATCAAGCTCCAACCCTCCTGTCATGCGCAGGGACACCTCCCACTAGACCAGGTAACTCAAAGCCCATCCAGCCTGGTCTTGAATACCTCCAGATATGGGGCAACTACAACCTCTCTGAGGAACTTAGTCCAGTGTATCACCACCCTCACTGTGAAATATTTGTTCCTTGCATCTAGTCTTAACCTGCCTTCTTTTAATTTAAAACCACTACCACTCATCCTATTGCTACACTTCCTGATAAAGTATCCCTCTCCAGCAGGCCCTCTTTAGGTACTGGAAGGCAACTGTAAGGTCCCCCTGAAGCCTCCTCTTCCCCAGGCTGAGCAATGCCAACTCTTTCAGCCTGTCCTCATGGCAAAGGTGTTCCAACCCTCTGATCATTTTTGTGGCCCTTCTCTGAACTTGCTCCAACAGGTCCATGTTCTTCCTCTGCTGAGGACTCAAGAGCTGGCTGCAGTACTCCAAGTGGGGTCTCACCAGAGTGGAGTGGAGTGGCAGAATCACCTCCCTCAACCTGCTTGCTTTTTCTGTTCTTGGGGGTGTTAAACGGGAAAGTAGATACCTTCCTTCTCCTTTTCACATGCCACTAATCTCAGTCTTGTTTTAGTTACAAAACTAACTTTATCCCTTCTATGTTGCCTTTTCATAAAGCATCTAACTCAAAGGAGAATTTAAGCAGGACTTCACATTGAGTCTAAGCTAAAGTCTCACTGCCTCAAAGGAAAATCAGTGCTCATATTAAGTACCATCAGAAATAGAAATGCTACCCTGAATTTTAACTGCCTTCTATAAATCTCTTTCTAAGATAGCTCTTCCTCATGACATACATAATTAAACAACTCTCAGTGACCAGGTTAATAGGCACAGCCCCCAACTGCTTTTATATCATTTGTCTTCGTAACCTGCAAGATTTACCTGGGAGGGACAGCACTTTAAGGAGTGTTTGCATAGCACCCAACACAGTTCATCTCTCATCTTAATGAAGGTTAATAGCAATTAACGGAAGGGCTAGCAGGTTCTTATTTAAAGTACAATGATTAAGTATGCTTATGATAATACTTAAGTGTTATTAAGAAAAGGTAAGAAGTTCTGCTCAAGAATTAACACATTTATCATATGTCTGTATTGTCTTAAAGTTATGTATGCTAAGATGTCAGAGGTTGTGTTCTTTAATGGTTAAAAGATTACTTTAGTTCCAAGGATTCTTGACAATTAAAACATTTCTCACCTGGCATGTCTGAAGAATTCTAGGTACCTTGGCTATCTTTTCTGTCAAACTATCCCTTTCCAGTTTTATTATCTCAGAGTGCCAGAAAAATAGAAAACTGAGCTTTGATGTTGGAAAATTAGTAAACTTTACTCACAGAAAGGGAAAGGGATGGTGTTTTTAATTTAGCAAATATTGCTCTTCAATTATTCTTCTTATTGAAGAGCTAATTGGTCCTTCCCACCTCCATCCTGCCCCCTTCACCAAGCCACTACAAGCACTTATTAGGGCCACAGGAGGCAGCAGGCAAACCCATTCAAGTTAAAACTAAAATGGGAGAAGGCAAACTTGATCTGCTTCTCACCATGACTCCTCAAGTAGTGCCATGGGAGGTTTAGGATGGATATTAGGAAAAATTTCTTTGCAGAAAAGTTTGTCAAGCATTGGAACAGGCTGCCCAGGGAAGTGGTAGAATCACCTCCCTGGAAGTATTTAAAAGACTAATTTATTTAATTAGTGGTGGTTTTGGCAGTGTTAGGTTGATAGTTAGACTTGACGATCTTAAAGGTCCCTTCTAACCTAGACAATTATATATGATCCTACAAGATTTCCCACAAGATCTCATCAATATGAGATTGAAAAGGGGTGTTGGAGGTGTGGGTGTGACATGAGAAGTGGGGATGATGGCTGAGTCACACTCACGCCTTTTCTGGCAGCCATGACAGCCAGTGCTGGCATCAGACTCTGGTGCTGGCCAACAGCCTTTATTTATGTCAGTGACTGCTCAAAATGACATCCTGAACCTTCAGCCCCTGCCTGACCAGGCTCCCAAGAACCAGTCCACCTCCAGCAAACCAACTGCTTCTGTGCACAGACATGAACTCCTCCACCTTATGTTTATAGCTGCTCAGACACGTTGAAAATGCATTACCTTTTAAACTCATGCTCTAATCCAGTTTACAGCTTAAGTATCACATTCAATTGATGGGACAGTGCCAGTAAAAGTGAGTTGAGGTAGTGAGGAGAAGCCCGTCTCTTCCTTCTGCTTCAACTGTTTACTCCCCCCTGCAACTTATTCTCACCATCAGTATTCAGAAGAAACAAACAAACAAAAAAATAAAATCAGTAGGTACCAATCCTATTTGGCTATTCATGTCTTTCTCTGGGCAAAATATACTAGCACACATTAAAGGTAGGTGCCCTGTGTGCACCTACCCAGCATATTGTGGTGCACAGAAAAGCCCCAGAGCGTCACAATCTACTGGTTTCTTTCTAACCGAAAGACAGCAAGTTGCGAACTGGACACAGGCCTGCAAAACAACTGCATTGGGGGATTTGGGTTTCTACCTCTGAAAAGTAATTCTCTTAATAGCATCAAAACATTAGTGTTACATTAAAAAAGACAAAAAAACCCAAACCATCATCTTCAACTCACAGCTTTAAACTGAACAAATTTCTCTCACTCAAATGACAAATGATATATATTTGTCCCCTAGGCAGTGAAAAATATCCAAGAAAGGCATCTCAGCCTCTCACCCTTTTGAAAAGCTTTTTACACTTTGCAAATAATGAGTCTCACAAACAGCCTCTCCCAGTGCAAATGTTTAATTTACCACCCATCTCCTGAAGCAATAATTTGAGGAGTGGGTTTTCTCAGTCGCTGCCAGGTTGTTCCCGGTCAGCCTGTGTGCAAACATCTGTCCGGCTGCTCACGGAGAGACGCACGCACAGCCCAAAGTTGCCAAGCAACATCCTTGATGCCTTAAGCATCAGGCCAACTTGCCTGCTTTAAAAAAAAAGTTACTTGGAAATAAGGCAAATAGAAAAACCACAAGCTTATGTAAGGGCCCTGCATTTAGGCGAGGTTCCTTCTCAGAAAATCTCTGGGCACACAATTTGTTCTTGGTAGCAAAATAAATGTAGCAATTCCAGTCATTGCCTTCAATAAAACAAAACAAAACAAAACAAAAAACCAAAAAAAACCCCAAAAAGCCCAAACAACAACAAAAAAACCCCAACAACTAAACAAAACAGAACATCCAACAATTTGTCTGTTGGAGTTCCTAAGGTTGAAACTAAAATCTCAACCAAGATTTCCATGAAAAAAATCATTTTTCTGGATGACAACAGACAAAGCATACTTTCCCACAGTAAGGGATGGGGAGGCAGTAACAGAAAATCAACAAGGAGGACTGTAAACATGCTCAAGTGAGTCAGGCATGGGGCGCTGCAAAACACATATCACACTAGTTATTGTTTAGTCTTATCTGCTCAACAAGCAGAACATCTGCAGTTCAATAACATAGGCCTGTGATGGACTGAGGGGTGCCTTATCAAACATGCCCAAGATTCCTGCCTTGCAAATGTTTCCCTGAGATAGGCAAGGTTTGCCTCTAGATTCTTCTAGACCACCATGGCTACACCATCGTTCTTTATTTCTCTTACCACTGCAAAGGGTGGATTTGAATGCCTAATGTCAGAGATGCTATAGCAGTATCTTATGGTATGTAGAGCCTCCATGTCCTTCCCTGTGCCACCCACCCTCTTCTTTGCATTAAGCATACAAAATCCTGCTTTATTTTCTACTTTTGGGGGGATTCTGGAACCGTCTGAAGGAACCCAAAAGTGATTACACAGACAAATGATGATGCCTGAACTCTTGTTTCTTGTGTTCCCCCCAACCTAAAAGGCAGGAGATAAGAGTGATTTATTCTTGGAGAACTCAGCTTCAAATTTCCACCACAACTGTGGTAACATATTTCTTTAAGTGCAGGAGTACAACCCCCTTCAGAGTGCTGTACAAAAACGGCCTTGCTGTCTGAAACAAGCTTCAAAGAAAAAGTCTTTTAACGTTATCAGCAGATTGCTCACTGGCAGGTTTTTGTTGCAGGTTTTTCTTCCTGTTTTTGAGGAACAATTATGAACAATAATAACAACTTATACAGAACATATCTCGGAGTAACATGATGAAAAGTCTACTGTTTGGGAGAAATACATTTTCACTACTCCACAATTCCCATGAAATCAAATACTCTGACATATGTTCACTACCACGTTTAAATTAAGGACTTCTAAGCTTAAACTCCCTGATGACTAACTGTAAAGCACAGCAAAACTTCGTTTTTCTGTAAATGACCGGGATCCTGAAAAGCACGTGAATTGTGAGGTCTCTTGCAAAGGCTGCATCATCAGTGTGGGTATTTGATACACTTACCTTCTTCAAAGCCCTTCTAAAGCTGAAATTATATTCCACACTGTCATTTATCAGTTTTAGTTAGACTAATCAAACAATATTTTCACTTCACAACTTCCCAGACCCCACATTATGCAGGGTGTCTAAAGTGCGTATAGAATTCATCAGCCAATGAACTTCGTAGAGCAGAGCAACATTCACCAGGTGATTTCGACATCTGGAAAACTTGCCCTAAACCAGCAGTTATCACACATCATATACATGCAAACTGAGCTATTATGATAAGATTATGTGGCATGTTACATCTTATTTTCTTATCTCTAAGGTCCTTAATATCCTCAGTTTCTATATAGGGAGTACAGCAACTGCTCTTATCCTACTTCTTGTCACTTTTTTCCGAGTCTGAAACCTACAAAACACTTTCATTGTGTGCTGGTGGTGTAGAAAAAGATCATGGCTGACTTGCAATCAAAAGCAGGAGATGATGGAGAAGCTAGGATGCAAAGCAGTAGGGCAAGAATTTATGGCACCCTGTTCAAACCTCACTAATTCACAGTGTAAACGTTTTTGATGTAAAATACAGATGAGGTAACTCTCTCTCTAAAAGACATATGTGTTTGTATTCCTTTCCTTGGTTAAATGCAAACTTTGAGATACCTTGGCCTGCCCTGCATTAGCTGAAAGAAAAAAACACAAACAAACACTACCAAATATACTCCAATTCAAAATTTGTCTCAGAGGTTCACATACCAGACCATGAAAAGTTTAGTTGTATAAACTATCTGAAAACAAAACTAGGATGTATGTTTGTTTTAGCTTATTTACAGAAGAAAAAGAAAGTGATGAAAAATACAGAAATTTTGGAAACACCTACTGCAGTTGTTTACCAAGTGAAAAACTTAAGAATAAAGAAATGTTTTGGGTACAACTTCCTTAGCCCACGGAAAGTATTTATAGCTGTATTTAGGCAATCCCAAATATTTGAGAGTTTTACATGTGGGGAACAACCGTGCACTGTGTGCATTGAGATGGCACATTTGAAGTCGAATGTGAGAGAGAAATAACAGCTGCTCTCAACTGCACAGACACCATCAAGCTGGTACAACCACATGGAGCATCTCCACCTTCTAGGTCACCGAGCTGGAGACCTGTAGTGGGAACTCATCTCTGCAACTGCAACCCCCAACAGCAACAGGGCTCAAGCAATGAAGAATATAAGACAGCATCTTTGGTACCTGACCAAGCACATGCCTAAACACAACTCCTGGACAATACCAGGAAAGAGATCATACCGCAGGAAGCTTGTATTTTAAGTACAAGAGGGATGTGGACAACCTGGAATGTTATCAATGACCAATAACAATTTAACCCAGCAAAACTAGGTTCTGTGGAAGAGACAAGCTGCAGATACCTGCTAGTGGAGAGGATTAAAAGCAACCTGAATTCTTATCAGAGAAAGCATTTTGAAGGCACTGTACTACATATTCAAGTGTATTGTGTATATTCTCTTCCCCACATTTCCAATGTTCCTATACCAGTTTCTATACCCGGTTCTCTTTATATACAGGTATTTTGGGAAATAAAAACTACCAGGTCCTTCTGAGAGTTTCAATTCCCCCTTCTTCCTTCCACCCACATCTTTACATCTCCTGGTTTAGCTTAAGCTTCACAGCTCCAAAGAACAGTAAAGTAACTTGTGGAAGGGGAGTGTTGTAGCATTCTGCTACTAGAATAAGAAAACTAAACATGGAAAGGAGAGGTGGGATGAATCATGCTGAGTTGTGTGACATTTCTTAATGCACAAAAAAATTAACTTTAAAAAAAAGTTAATAACAGCAACCCAGCATTGTGTAACTCAGACTCCCCCGTAGACAACTGGTATAAACTATCTGGACTTGCTCTTATCCAGACTACTTCTAGCTCTACAGATTACAGTTCTCTTTCCTGTTTGTAGTCTCATTGAACTGCAGTAAAGTTTACTTTGTAGCATAAAAAAACCTCAAACTATTCATGTGCATGGGAATTAAAAAAAAATAAATAATCAAGACATTTTGTCCAATGTTCATCATTACACTGAGAATGCACCAACCTACTTGGACATCTATTATGTTAACTAGTAAGTGATTTTAGAAGATTAAGTTATTGTAAGCAATAGAAGGATTTCCATGAAAGGCAAGACCTAGCAGTTTTCTTAAATGAATAGGTTTAAAATCTGTTTTGAAAGCTGCATGGAACCCAAGTGTGTTAGTTGAAGAAAAAGAGGGGGCAGGCAGAAGAAGCACCCCTCCTCCGTACCCATTTCCTAATGCATATTCTGCTCTCCATCAGCATCCAATAACTATATCAGATTTTGCGACATCACCTCTCTGTCTAAACAGTTGTGTTGTTTATAAAACTAGGAATTAAAGTATCATTCTAAAATACATAGATAAGCAGGCTCTCTGCCTTTCTGCACACAGGTTATTCTTGGGAGTGTCAGCGCTACTGAAATGCCTTATCTTGACACTTTTTTTTGCCACTTAAGAAAACCAACTCATTGAGAAGCAACAGACTTTCTAAACCTCTGTTTGAAGATCTTATCAATCACTCCACAAGAGCCTAAAACAAACAGACTATCAGGAGTCCTAGAGAATACAGCAGAGTTGGAAAAAAAAATAAAATCAGTTATGTCCATATGATCTGCTCCAGTAGTTATGCAGAAGCAAATATGATGCTCCCTCCTGCAACAGAACAGGTCTTCTCTTAACTCAATCTTAACTCAATGGGTGAAGCCCTGGATCATCAAAACAAATGGGAAAACTCATCAGTGAAATGACGCAAGGGTGGTACCACCCTGTGGGGTCTCACAGTCCTGGTGGTCAAGCAGCTGACCCAACAAATCCAACGGAAATACAGCGTCGAAAATAAACAGTGCATTGGCTGACTGTCCTGTTGTACAAACTAGACAAAGACTATTAATAGCTGTACAGTTGCATAAATATGTATCATGGGAAATTATTTTCTGACTCCAGCCCTCTATTTTTGTTTTACCTAATAGTATTAATTAATAAATATTCATTGATTATTTTTTTTTAAAGTCTCGTATTTTTCTTTCGTTGTTTCCCAAATAAATGTAGAAAAGCACATTCAAGAGAAATGGCTATGTTATGCTTAGTAATGAACTAATTATTACAAAATACATACTCATCCCAAATGTATTCTAGCATATGATTACAGCCCATTTGATAATTCAATTCCAAACGCAATCAATATTTGAAAATTACACACACAGACTTGCACAGAAAAGACAGCAACTGTGTTCAATATGGGTAGTTAGTGCAATTACAATAATTTCTCATCCGGGTTATGCACACAAGTTGATTTTGCGTGCAGCCCTCAGCATTAGACCCATCAGACACCCCCCCTTCACCCCTGCAGCACATGAAGGTCAGCTGCTTTTAACGCCGGAAATTTAGTGAAACAGCTCAGTTTGTTATTGCATTGGAACTGGTTTTAGTCAGGGCAGCTCGCAGCTAAATGGCAGGCAGAACAAGCAAATTCAATTAAAATAGCTCTGAGGCAAAAAGGAGACGAGTGTATTAGGAAAATATAAATGGGAATTTAAATGGGTGTTACAAGAGCACAAGCAGGCCATAACACAACCATGTCCTTCCCTCTTTTATACCCCCTTTTTTTTTTTAACTATGACAAATATTTTAAAATAGGCTACTCCACACTATCTTATCTCGGCATACAGCAAGCAGGCACAGAATAGCCAGTTTTCACCGATCCTACCACACCAACCCTTTCTTGTAGAGGTGAACTTGAAAAGTGCACGACCTGGAGTGTTCCTTGTTCCCAAGACTAATTTTAGTTCCCTGCCACAGAGAGAATGTGCACACAGCATCCTTTCCATGGGGCGAATGGGGCAGGAGTGCAGGCAGGGAAGTAGGTGGAGTGCAGGCAGAGTAAGACCAGCCCCTAAGCCAAGGAGAAGGGACAGCAGGGCGCAGCCCCTACAGCTCCAGGGTTGCTCTACCAGGAGCTTCAGAAATGAGCCCGCATGTTATTCAGGACAACACAAACACTGCCAATATTCATAGATGCCCACAAATGGCAACATAAGCCTTTCTTTCTTTTGTTTTGTTTTAAATCACTGCAAGAAACTGCTCCACATGTTGTCAAGGATAACACAACTTTCTCTAGGGCTCACTTACTCAGGATCAGAGTGGTTTGAGATATCTCCTCTAGAACTTGTTTTATTCTAATGAGTCCTAGAGAAGAATACCACCCATGAACTGTGCAGCTTCATGCCTTCTCAAGAGCTAGGGTGCTCTGGACTAGGGCTCATCTGTGCCCTCATTTGTAATTAATTAATCAAATTCCTTCCCTTCATCATTGCTTGTGGCACCACCTTTACCTCCCAACTGCAAAACACCATCTAGATAAGGGAGAGTCAAACTCATTTTAGCCTCACCAGGTACCAGGCAGTCCTACATGACGTAGGAGAGAAGCAGGAATAAAATTAATGTTTCCATTATATTCAACAACATCTGTGTCTCTCAATTAAAAGTATTTTAAACTCAACTGTATATGTGTTTTCATAACATCTACACCTCTTTTCTGAAAACAGTCTTAAGAAAAATTGGCTTTTAATGGGTCTCTGTTACTGTAATAGCTGTAATGTGCAGCTACATCATCCTGTGCCTGCACACTGGATCAGACATCAGGACCCATCCAAACTATGGATTCAGTTCTGGTTTTGTGACTCTTCTCTTACACAAGTTGTAGAAACAAAAAAAAAAGAAGAGAAAAGAGAAGAGAGAAAAGAGAGAAAAGAGAGAAAAGAGAGGAGAGGAGAGGAGAAGAGAGGAGAGAAAAAAGAAAAAAAAAGAAGAAAAAAAAAAGAAGAAAGGTCATCAAAGTAATCTTTGAGTAACACATCATTGAAGTTCAACCTCAAACTCTTCAGAGCTAACTAAAAGCAGGCATTGTCTATTGTTTTTTTTCCTTTTTTCTTTTCTTAGCATCAAAGTAACTTGTCCTCAAGCACAAGTATTTTACTTTCTCAGAACATACCTAAATTTTGCCTGTGGTTTGCATGATAGTCTTAATACTCAGAGAACTAATGGACTTGGGATGAAGAGAAACCTCACAGGACACTGAATAAAATCTTTTCTGTTCTTAATACTATTTGGGACAAATTAAAAATAAATAAATAATATATTTTTTCCCGCCCCCAATTTATTAAACACTTCTTGTGATCAATTTCATTTGTCCCTGGCGGTGTTCAAGAAGTGTCTGGACGAGGTGCTACAGGACATGATTTAGTAGCTCAGTGGGTAGTATTGGTGATAGGAGGACAGTTGGACTAGATGATCATGTAGGTCCTTCCCAACCTTGCATTTCTATGATTCTATGAAAATGAGAAAGCTTTCCTTATTGATGCACTTTAGTATTATTAATTCTTTTCCTGTAGCATTTCCAAACTTTAGGCAGTAACAAGAGCTAAAGCACGCTATACCCTGTACACCATCAACAGATAACCCTTGCTTTAGACAGCCAGCATTAAGATTAGCAAAGGGGCTAAAGTGAAATTATTTTGAAACGAAAGCCACTTTTCACAGTGAATCCAAGCAACTTCCCATTTCTTACATGTGATTTTGTTTATGTTGTGTCTAGAGCAAGTGTAACTTGGCAGGAGCGCAATATCTGCAGACAGATATGGCAGCAGGAGAAAAGATAGCAATTCTAAAAATAAGACCTCTAACAGTACCATAAGCAAGAGCCAAAATGCAGAAGAAATACGTATTTGCTATCAGCGAGGTGAAAGGGATGGTGGAAGCACATGCAGCAGAATGGCCCACTGGGCCTCTGAAAGACCATTTCTACTTTGAGCGAACCGGACAGGACAAACTGGTCCCCCTCCTTTTACATCAGCAATACTGAGGATATAAAGACAGGCAAGTAGCAGCAACGATATGTCACTAGGGCCAACTTTTACCACAGAAAGTTGTCCAAAACTGAAATAGGGACACAATTTTATAGGTAAAATTACCCATCAGAATACATTAACATGACAGAAGTCAGCACTTCAGAAATCCTAGAATTAAGTTGCCTTCTACTGACGCATTATTTCTAACCCTGCTTTCTTTTATTTTTTGGCCAAGAAGAAACTGCTGCCTTACCCAGCGTAAAGGGTGAATAGTACTTAAGGAATTGAGCTATGTAGACAGAATTATCATTTCCTTGCATGCTTTCCTGTAGTGCTTAATGCTGATAAATGAGCACTGCAACACTAGCCATCAATACTGATAATCACCATCTTTCCAACCACCATTTTACACAGGAGACTGAGCCACACACATTAAAGTCAAAACCATCCATCACCTCAGGGTGCCCAACTTGCGCCACACAGGGAAGAGCACTGACACCACTTGGTATCTTCTAGCACAATCCCAATACTTTTCAGCTACAGCACCATGATTCTCAAACCTTAGAAAAGGGAAGATTTGGCTAAAGTGACATAGCATCACTAGGAAGCTCTGGGGCAATGGAGAGGAGGCTAAACGATCAGTCAAGTCCAGTCTGTTATTTCATCACCTCCATTGCCTTGTCCCATTTATTACTGCCCTTCTGCATAAGTAAACAGAATGTTGGCTGGCTTTCAAGCAGATCACTGAATGAGTCCTACTCAGGGCAAGACAAAGATAGCACCCTCTGGTCCCTTCCTCTGGCTTGTTTCTGTTCTGCTCCCTTCCTTTCCCCCACATTCTTATCCTTGTCATACTCTCCCCTCAAAGGCATCCCTTCCATCCAGTCCTAGTCTTATCAGCTTGTTCAAATCCTCATTGAACACAAAATTTTCATGCAGTATTTCACTCAGTATGGCCTTGCCAAAAAAGCCATGCACCCTGCCAGGCTAATAGGCTTTGCCTGAAAGCATGTGAATAATAGAATTTTTGAGAAAGGACTGTCAAAAATATTTGAATACAGATAAAACAGTATGTTACATTTTCATTCCTGAAAACCAGATTATGATAACCTTGGCTTGGGAAAAAACAAATCCTTTCTCTTCCCCCACCAGGTGAGGCTCACACTCCTCTTGGATAAATGAGTTAGTGGAAAAATACCCTCCCTGAAAAACACTAGACTAGCAGTCTGTGGTGGTTTTGGCTGGATTGACCAAGCAGAATGACAAATCAGCCCCTCCCTCCCACCCCAGCAGTCATTCCTGCTAACAAAAAAAACCAAACCAAACCAAGATATCTAAGTTTATAAAGCATAAGATTTTATATGAATCATTTAATATTTCAGACTGGAAGTGGCCTCTGAAATGCATCAAGTCATGTCTTCTTGCTGTAAGCAGGCTTAACTTCAAAGTTCAATTTAAGCATTTGTTCTCTCCTGTTTTAAGTACCTTCAAGTGTGAAAAGTCCGCATATTCTATGGGCAACCTGTGTTGATATTTGATCATCCTTATGTGAAATTTGTTTATTTGCACCTAGCAGGAATTCCCTTTGCTGTCATGCACTTTCAAGAGGAGTCTGAATCATCTTATCCATTCACAAGATTCCCCTTTGATTTTTATCTTCTCCAGGACAAATTAATCCACACTTCCTTTCTTGGTCCATCATTCTGTCCTTCAAGCCTCCTTGCTATCTTGATAGTCCTCGTTCTAAGATTGAAAAACTTTCTTCCATGGGAGCAGGAGCCAAAACTGGGCATAGGACTCCAGCTACAGCCTGTCCATTGCTGAGTTATGGGGACTCCTCTTGACATGCTGTCTATGCCTATGCTCTTTTTAATCAACTCCACCTGTGGTTGGCCTTCACTGCTGACATGTTCAACCAAAAGGACCTGCAGATCTTTTTCTGCAGAGCCATTGCCCAGCCTGTGCTGTTGCTTAGGCTTATTCCCTCCTTATTTGCTAAGCTGGCTCAGGGTTCCTTCCTAGACTGCTAATGCAGTTTTTTGTGGTTCCTCCTTATTAACTCCTCAAAAATCCAATCCTTTCATTGTCACTGTCACAGTGAATGGGAATCACTTGGACTTAACAGGGGAAAAAAGTCTTTGGAGCATAAAGTTACCTGGCAGGTCCACCCATCCACACCTGAATCCTGGCACTCCTCTTAACAGCTCGTGTCCAAGCCTAGGACTGAGCTGTCTGCTGCTCAGTCAGGGAGCTCATAACCTGCCCACCCTCATCCAGTACAAACTCTGCTCCCATTAGAAAAGGTCCCCAAACCACCTTCCCACAGAAGGAACAGGATAGATTTCTTCAAGCAATGATCCTGGGAGCATTAACTACACTCATGTGAAGGCACACAAAAATCAACACATGATAAGAAGTACTAAACTAGACATGGTAAAGAGGAATGATTCATCCCTTAGGGAATGACTTGAAGGATGTAGAATTGATAGGTTTCTTATTTCCCCTCCTCTGAAAAGAACATGAAGCTGATGGATGATTTTTTGAAGGAACATCTTGTTAAAAATGTTGGCAACACCTCACCAACATTTCAGGACTACTTAATCAATTTAAATGGCTGCCTCTGAAAGAACCAAAGTAATATTAGACATGAAAGATGAAGAAAAAGCAGGAAGCTGAAGAAAGAAACATTTAGTGGACTCATCCCTTTGAGATTTCTGTTTAATGACACTTTGTCCACAAAAGAGAGAATTGTTTCTAAAGTACAGAGTTCATGGAAGGTAAATCACTTCATCCATCACCACTGAAGCACAGCACTGATGCTAGGATGCTAATTGCCATTTAAGTCCCTATGATATTTAATTGAACCAATAAGTGACATGGCTGGCTTCTCCCTCAGAAAAGTTAGTGTGTGGCCCCACACAAAAATAGTTGCTAGTGATCTCAGATAGGATGTAATCACCTGCCCGTGCCAAGAGGCATCACTGTTCTGCAATGTCCTCTGACAAAAATAGTTTAACCATGTCCCTGTGTACCCACTTTGGCCACCTTTGCTTCCTCCTCATCCTCTGTCCCTCCCCAAAGCATCAAAGGTCCATTTGCTACTGTCCTAGGGGTTTTTTTTGTGTGATTGCATGTGATATCTAACCCTCTGCTACAGTGATGTAAGGAAGGTTGCCCAGCCTCCCAGAACACGCTAGTAACAGCACATGGACTTCATCATCGACACTTGACACACGTTTCTACTGTGAAAAAAAAAAATAAATTGCTGTTTTGTACCAATTTAGCTGCAGTTGTGGTTACTGGATTGGATGTCAGGGTCAAAAACTAGTTGCAAAAAACACAGACCTCATGCTCTCCGTATGGAGCCAGACTCTCATCTGGCCCAAGCTGGCAGGGCTCCACAGTGACAGTCTGGCTCCTAGTGTAAATGGGCTATAAACACAGTCTTTGCTTCATCTGTGAGGCTTGGGGTATCTTAAATTTGACAGCCACTGAATGAAACCTTACTCTGGGGTTTAGAAGTAAACTATTGAACTGACTTGTTAAATTACATTTCATTAGCAGCAGGAACATTACAATTGCACCCTTTGTTATTTGAGCCTTCAATTTGATTTTGTCAAGACTGTTTCATCATTCAATTTTCTAAAGCAAATGAATCTGAAAGGTTGTGCAAAGGGCATAAAAAGCAGCAACAGAGTAATGACTTTGAGCAATCAGAGAGGGGTGCGTTGAGTAGGTAATTTATTTTTGAAAAATAATGAAATCAAAGTTTTCTAAGGCTTCTCAGATCAACAGTTCTCAATGACTTTAACTGGGGTATTCTCCACCCAAAAGATACACACCCTGAGGAACATCACAACATGAGTGCTTTGGACACCTACTTTTGAGGTAATATGGTGAGTTGTGATTTGATATGCACCACAGCTAAAGAATTGCCAGCTTGCAGCAGAAGAGGAAAAGGATTGGAAAACAAACTTTGAATTACTTTTGTAATTCATCAGATATTAACGGAGGGGGAGGGGAAGTGTGGTGGGGGCAGAGGGGAAGAAAGGAAAAACTGCTTCAAAGCCTGTAAAGAATCACTAGGTTTAAATTTACCTCTGCAGATAAGGAAATCACATCTGGAGCTTATAGTACCTTTTTCCACAGAAGCAGAGCATATTCACTTTTGAAATCTTAAAGAGCATGAAATGAAAGACATATAAAATAAAAAGCAGATTCTCACAAAAGATTTCAAAAATAACATCTGTATGTAACATAAAGACCGTGGACCTATGAAACTTATTAAAAATGTTTAACACTTCACTATTTCATGTCCCCAAAATTATTCTGCATATTCTCATATGAAAACACTTTATGTTTTCAGATGCACTTGAGAGGAGCCTCAAGATAGTCTTTTGCTGCCCAGACTGGCTGATGAACCTCCAACACCATCGGATTACAGTGTGCTCCAAGTGCAGCTCTGGCTTGTGAAGTTGTCGGGCGCAGGAAGAAATGCGGCTGCTCCATTATCAAGTGGAATTTCAGATCACACCACTCATCACCAAAGTTAAAAAAGGTTTGTGTTAGCTGTAGGGTAGCTACTGAGAATAATTCAGAGTAATAGGTTTAACCTCCAAAAGTACTGGCTTTAGGCAGCATCTTCCTCAAAAGCTCTTTTCCCCTGCCACCATACATGACACCATGAAGGTACTGATGCTCCAGCCCCATGAGATCAGGGGACACAAAATCCCTTTTGTGTCCTCAAGTCCCTCCACCTTCAGACTGCTATCACTCTGCTTGGGTGCTACCTGAGCATGCTGCCGAGGCCATGATGGCAAGTCTTCCACCTAGTTCAGGAAGCCCTGGGGCAACCCATGGCTGGAGTTGACCGCACAATGGTTATTGCACAAGAAGGACCTCTGCTGTTTTTGCAAATGCATATTTCTCACAAGCATTCTGGATTTACATCTGAAGGACGCTTTGGTGTCAATGGACAGGAGGCATCTTCCAAATCATAGAAAGGTTAGAGTTGGAAGGGACCTTAAAGATCATCAAGTTCCACCCCCCCTACCATGAGCAGAGACACTTCCACTAGACCAGGTAACTCAAAGCCCATCCAGCCTGGTCTTGAATACCTCCAGATATGGGGCAACTACAACCTCTCTGAGGAACTTAGTCCAGTGTCTCACCACCCTCACTGTGAAATATTTGTCCCTTGCATCTAGTCTTAACCTGCTTTCTTTTAATTTAAAACCATTACCCCTCATCCTATCACTACACTCCCTGATAAAGAGTCCCTCTCCAGTGGGACCCCTTCAGGTACTGGAAGGCTGTCACAAGGTCTCATTAGAGCCTTCTCTTCTCCACACAGAACAACCCCAAGTCTCTCAGCCTGCCTTCATAGGAGAGGTTCTCCATCCCTCTGATAACTGTTGTGGGCCTCCGCTGCATGGAAGGCCATGACATGCTCCATAGCATGAAGCCATGTCATCACACAAAATACAGTGTACATTTTAAGCAAGTTAATGTTTCTGATTTACGGAGATGTCACCCTTGGATTTGAAGCACAGCAGGTCCATACATCACCCCTCCTGCAGCTTGGCCGCCAGCTCTGCGGCACAGACGCCAGTGTTGTTATGAGCCATTTCCAAGCGGCTGGCGGATAAACAAGCAAAGCATCAGCAGCCCCGGGCACTGAGAGGCTGATGGACCATCGCAGATATTTCATCTGCAGTTACTGCTATTAGAGAACACTTCTCCAATTCATGGCACGGAGGCCCCACCGAGCTGCTGCAACACTCCAGTTTGGTCATCAGCACTAATTGAGGGGAGAAACAGGGTTATTTTGAAGTAGCATAGCCTAGAAATTAAACCTAAACCTCCTGAGGAGGCTGGAGACTGATTGCACCCCCCCAAAGGCATCTTAGGTTTCCTGAGTGCTTCCTAACCCACAAAATTGGTAAAACACATCACCCTTTAGTATTATAAGCATCATAACAGGCAAAGAGCTCTGCCATTACTAAGAACAGAGATAACCTAACCCTACTCACCAGTGGTGTCTTTGAAGTGAAAAATCTCACAGTGCTCTGAATTTTTACACTATAAGGATGAAAATTACAAGCTTGAGGTGATTCCTTTAGACATTTTCTGCCTGTTCCTCTTAATGTGTTTGATAAAAACATCCCGTTTATTGTACAGACCAAGTCAGTCCAGAAAAGTCAACATGTTAAGATGTGACTAAACCAAAAACATAACATCACCTAATTCATTACATACAGTGTTACTAGAAGAGGGGAAATATTAATACAAAGTATTTTTAAAAATTATTTGGAAAAGAATACACAGTAACTACGTCCAGCCTCCAGGCCCTTTCTTATATTCTTTTCCACAGAAGTCCTCATAGTAGCCTTCCAGAAAATTAACTTTCCTGTATTAATTTGTTACTAATTTTGACATAAGTATAAACTTGAGAAACTAAAGTAATTTAACTCTTAAGACACATTATGGAGAAGGACTGCCACACAATTTCTGTTACTACTTTTAAACCACACTCCTCATTTCCTTGTATTTCACAATTGATTTTTATATTAATTCTCCTACTTCCCTTTCCAGAACTTACACCACCAGGGATGGAACCCCTATTTTAGCAGTGTCACAGGAAATACCTCTGCAACATATGTTCTTTGGAAACAAACAAACAAACAAACAAATCAACAAAACCAAACACACATACTTAACCTTTTTCCCAAAGGAACATCAGGGCCAGACAGCACAAGCCAGTCACCAGAGCTATCACAGTGGTGGAGGTTTTGAGGATCTGCACCAAAACCACAGGAATGTGAAAAAGCCTTGCCTGAAGCCAGCTGGCTATCACCAGGTAATTGATTACTTAATCAAATTGCAGAAACAACCAATTATGAGGTGATGGGTTTTATTTTAAATCCTGAGTATGTTTATAAACACCCATCCTTAACATCAGCCTGGTACTGTCCTAAAAAACTTCATTAGGATTTCTGTTTCCATTAGACAAAAAAAATAAGTAAAGCCTGTATAAAGAGAGCTGCTAAACCTAAGATTAAACCCAGGCCTCTTGCCACCTCGACTGACAAAACAGACTTTAGCACAACAGAAGTAGAAAGAAGAGAAAAGCCTTCATCTGGGCAATCCGTGGAGCTGACCCACAGATACTTTTGATCCACTTGTATGTAATGGCATATCCCTATATACACAGCAAGAATACAGCGGTGGAGGATATGATGTTTTTTACTAGTCCTTAATGTTTATTTTATTATCTGTCCATGCAAAGGTAGCCTCTCAGATTGTATCTCATCAAATGCATAATGAGCCAAATTATTCTCTACTACTGTAAATCAGTGAAGGTCCATTGATCTCATTACAGAAGAGCAATTTACACTTTCAAAGAGGGGTGACTATTTCTAAATGAGGAAACAGAGCAAACCCCCTAATCCTGGGGAACCGAATTCAGGAACAAAATGCAGACTACTGACATTTTTTGCCACTGAACATCTATATTTATACCAAATATTCACAAGAAAGAGTTAAACAGTTTTTACAACTTACTGAGCTTCAGAGACTTAGACAACTCTCTGCAGCATTTGCAGAGTTGAATAAAGGCAGCTTCCTTTCCCTGCAAAGCCATCAGTGGCTAGGACTTGCTTGGCATTTCTAAAGCATTCCTCCCTCCATCCCTTAGTGATGATGGCCAGGGCCACCGACCACCAACTGCCCTATTCACCCTCTCCTCAGCAGCCACCATCGGTGACATTCGCCAGTGCAACACAGACACAACGCAACATAGCTGTCAATTCATCTGGTGGACTCTGTACATGTGTTTTATAAATTTGGGGCAGGGGGAAGGATTCAGAAGGGAACAAGAAACTCTAATCTCTCTGCCATGCATTACCTTACATAAACTTTTAATAAAATAAAAACATGGGAGGAAGGAACACTTGAAAAAGTAAACATCAACAGATCTTACTCTATGAACTGATCATTTGTTGACATTTCCTCTTGGTATGTTATAACATATGTTTTTTCTACAATATAGGCTCAGTAGGAAAACTCATTTCAGTGGCAAATCACAGGAACTGCTTGTAAGTGATAAAATGGACAAACCAGAAAATCACTTGGTTTTGCATCGTGTATTAATCACTTTCAAGCATATGAATCCAAAAGCTTTTTCTGTTAACTAATATAAAAAAGAACTATTCCTACTGCATTTGCTTTATTATTTAGTTTACAGAGAGGTAGTCTTATCATGTAAACTTCCAACACCACTCAGTAGAATTCTAGTTAATTCTAGGACACAGCATGAAGATAAAGAATTTAAAATATATATATACAAAATTGCTTCAATAGGCAAAATGCTTATTTGGCAAAAGTAACTTCTCATGTACAATATTTTCAAAAATTGCTTGTTCAGCTCAGAAAAATGTTGAGGAGGTGCTGAAGGCTGATAACTAGCTAGCAGGAATTCCTCCCAGTGGTCCTCCTAGATGGTTGTTGTTATGAGACGAGCTTTGCTGGGCAAGATGCCACTCACATCACCCAGAATCCTATGGCTCTCTGTGGACAGGATTCTAGGAAAATCGGCAGCAAGCTGGGATTGTTTTATCAAATATCTTGTGCTACTATGGTATCCTCCCATTGATGACTGCTGCTGTGAACACTGGCTCCGGTAAACTATCTTCTGCGAGACTCACAAAAAGAGACAGATTGTCCCTCAGCTCAGTACTAAGTACAACCTACCCCAAAGGGAGAGAAGTGTCCTTCTCAAATCTCTAGTTAATAATCATCATCATAAATCACTGTACTCAAAGCAGACCATCCCAAATGGGAAATGCATATGGCAGAGGCTGGAATGACTGTGCAGAAAAGATGTCTCTCTGCCCTGGGTCCAAGGTCCTGCTGTTGGAAGTACAGGTGTTTGGATTAGATTAATAATTGCAGAATGCTATTCTTTCCTATGCAAGAGCCTCTTAATGTTTTATTAATTTCAGCATCAGGAGGAGGTATGTCACTGCATGAAGGAACAGCAGTTGCATCCCTCCCAAATGCTGCATCATGGCAGGGTTCGCAACCATGGTGTAGGATTGGAGACAGAAGGGGTTCCTGGGGCACAGCAGAGAAATCCATGGATACCCAACACACCCATAACCAGTAGCCACTGTTTTTCTCTGGGTGCGAGCACAAAACAGAGCTCTAAGGAAAACAAAAAGCTCACAAGAGCTATTCCTTAAATTTGAGGTAGTGGTCTGAAAAGTTGACGGCTATTAAAAATACTTTTCTGGCTATATTTTGTACAGGAGCCAGGGGAAAGGAGAACCTAGAGAAGGGCAGTGGGTCGTAATTTTCCTCTTTTTTTTTTTTTTAGTGTGCTTAATAGAGAAAAATATGAACAAAACATAGAAGGGAAGAGGGCTACCCAGTATTTATCAACTGTCACTCTGCAAGAAATCTCCAAGTGAAAGTGGAGGAAGAGCAAATGGGAGGGAAGGAGCTGGACCATGAACTTGAGACAGCGATGGCAGGTCATCAAGGGAAAGATGTGTTTACACTGGACCAGCAGAGCTCTAAGCCAAAACCATGGTGTCATAGGAAGAGGAGAGAATTCATTTATTCTGTAAAGTCAAAATGGTTGGGGACTTTCTGCCACACACATTCTGCGGCATGTTAGTGTTCCTCTCCATGACCAAAATACACCCCAGGCTATTGCTGGGCTGCTATTTAACTGTACTTAGAAAGAACATTTCCAGAAGGGAGCTGCAGCAGCACTTCATGTGGAAGGAGAGGAAGTTTTCATCAGTAGCCATGATGTATTTTTTCAATAGACAAGTAGATCTTCATGTTTCTGGCCAAAGTAAAATTCTTACTGCAAAGCATAGTACTCTTACCCTGGATGAAAAATGTATTTATCTAACAAGATACATATGCAAAAGAAAAATAATAGTTAAGCCACCGTACTTCAGTGCATTCCTATTCAACAGTTCAGAGAAATCTGATATAATGAAAAAAATATTTACAGAATAATGTGATGAGCCAGAAACCTAAGGATTCTTTTGTGCCCACACATAAAAACAAACCCGTGTTAAAATGAAATAATTAAAATCTCTTCCAGTAAATATGAACATTTGGAAACTACAGATTAGTAGCTAAAATGTTAACCTTATTGCAATGATTTCCTTCTCCCCATGAAACGTCATCTACAGACTTAATGTTGGCATCAGACATTCATTAAGGGCAGAGAACATTTTGTAGAGGTTAAATAGAGAAAGCTGTCATTGGTGACCACTCCAGATAGTGACAGTGAGCCAGACAGCTCCACTTCTGAGTTACTTTAAAGTCAATTCTCAGCTCATAACCATAAGAAGTTGCAAGACTTTCAAAGGAAAGTTTCTTAGATTCTTTTTTAATCTGTTCTAGTAAGGTACCCAAACAGAAATGAGCTTTCTAGTTCTGCTCCTGAGTCTTGTGTTTCTCAAAGCATCTCAAACTCATTTTTGATCTCACTTAGAAATTTTCAACAGGCCTGCAGTTCTCCACTTCAGCTGCAGGAGAGTCACAAAAATCAGAGTGGGAAGAAAATGAAAAGAGATGGTAAATGTAAATGAAGCATTGAAATCAGAAAAAAGAGGAATTTGAGGAAAAAATGGGACATATGGAAAACCATATAACCACTTGCGTGTCTATACAAAGACAGTCACCCGCCTCATCAGCCCCTCACCCCACACAGTTGCCCAGGGCAAGCAGGTGACCCAAAGGGATGATGCCAGCAGCAAGACGGGAGCAAAATGGGGATGAGGTGACAGAGAGCACTGCAAGAGGCAGCTGGGCTCCCCGGGGCACAGCAGGGGGACACAGGGGCACAGCAAGTGCTGGATGAGATGTCGAAGTGGCAAGCATAGCTGTAAGCAGAGGTCAAGAGCAGTTAATCATTGAGAGAAAGAAGCCGGGGAGATCCAAAGGAGGCATCCATACACGGCAGGGTGGGAAAAGGACATCCAAGTGTCCAAATAAGATGGCAAGGTGAGGGGAGGCAAAATCATGGTGGGAATTTGAGGGGGGAACACCCTGCTGGGGAGTTACGGATATGCTGCAGGAGAGAGATTGCAATTGCCAATAAAAGGGTTCCCAAATTCTGTCTTGTTTCCTTTTTTCTGGCAGTACAATAGGTAATGCAAAGATTTCTTTTCTTTTCTTTTCTTTTTTTTTTTTTTTTGGTACCAAGAAGTAGGAATTTATTTTCCAACCTTTGGTTGCATGATGACCTCTGCATCTTCAGCTTTACTTCCCGTCAGTGACCCTTCTTGAAGCCCACACCCTTCTCCCATCCACTTTCCTGCCAGCAGGTTCAGGCAAAAGGAGTTTTCCCTCTTTTCTTTAAAACTGGTAATGTTGCAGCAAGCCATTTCAATAATATATGGAGTAGTACCACTGTAACATCAGCCACACTACATTTTAATCATAAAGCTGTCAAATTCCTATGACAACATATGTAAAAAGTTACCGATCAGGCTGATGTGAGAGGTAGTACAGTCAGAGATTTTACAAGGAACATCTGTATAAAATAATAAAAAGATCGTTTTCTCTCAACACTAAAATGACAGATATTAGGACTTAATACAGGGCAGTAAGAAACAAAGTGATTCCTCTATACAATAAGTCTTAATAAGTCTTTTTTTCATTGTTTTTTTTAGAACATCATCAGGTATTTTAGTTCTCTTTCTTCCAGAAAATGAAATATCAATGTATCTCAAAGTCCTCATTCCAAAAATCCCAGAAGCAACAGTTCATTTCCTATTCAAAAATAAACAACTCATTCAAATACAGCAGTTAAAATAAACCAGACCAGGAGGCAAGATACCACCACTCCTGTGCAGTGCTAGTGTTGAACTGCTCCTGGCAGTTCTATAAATACACTTTGGTGACAATAACATCTCAAATATCTTACTTGGATACATCATAATTTATCAATACTATGTTTTCCCTGCTCTGATTGAGCTAGTTTGATGTAATGACAAAATTGATCTTTAAATATTCAAATCTCTGATTATTGCACTTTTCTGAGAAGCATACTTTTAAAAAAAAAATAAATAATAATTCCCAGCACTGATAACATTTACATTTTCCTTTGGAAGAAAGATTTGTCTTCATCACCTTCATTCACTTTATTTCATCTCCTTCAACGTTGAGCACAGCAAGGAAGAAATATTTGCATGTTAATGCAAATCAAAGCATAAAAGCAATCAAATCAAACAAAAAGTAAAATCATCTCTAGAAATAATGAAGTTCTTCCCTTCTTACAACATTAATTCAGTACTTTCTTTTCCCTACCACTGACCAGCTGCCAGTTCTTTCTCTAAGCAGAATTATCAAGAAAAACAAATCTTCAGGAATTCAACATCGCATTATGTGTTCTAAAAAAAGAAAAGTTATAAAACTTTTTTTTTGATATGTGAGAACAAGTACACTTTAACAAATTCAGATCATACCCCAGCTTTTCAAAAACTTTTGGGTAAGTGTTACCCCTTTATAACTTCAGAGCAAAGCAGATCTTTAACAGAGGAAAGAAAGAAAACACCAAAAAACATTACAAATGATATTGCATACTCCAGTCTGATCTAGTTTTATATTGCTATTTATACAGCAATCAGATGACAAATAACTGGGACTAACCTCATGCCTCCTTTTGTAAGGAGAATAGCTGCAAACATGCTTGAGCTTTAAGCACAAGGGACACTTACAAAAGGGCAGGGGCAGTCTGGCAAAGCAAACTAATAAAGCCAGGATTACATGGTAACCTGCAAACTGCACTGTAGGCAGAGCTGTATTTTTTGTCCACTGCATTACAAAGAATTGTCAGAAAGCATTCTCCTTGGGTTTTGTTAACAAAAATGAACCTCAAGTGAGTTTAATGGTGGATATTTGGCTTTAATAATGCTATTTAAGATTAGAGAGTAAATTATATAACTTGCATCTTCAGACTGGCCAATTTGATTACTTTCTCCTTTAAAAAGTTACTTTAATAACAAAGGTTTTAAATTGTTTTTCCCATAATAAATAAATTACGCTAAAAGACACTCATCAGCACTGAAGAGCTGGATCCAGTCCCATAGTGGACATTAAGGATGTAGATTAGATCAAGCCAACAAAACACTTAAAGTAAAGGTTTTCCCTATTAGCTGTTGCAATTTTTAAATTGAGATCCAGTAATATGATTTTAATGCCAGGTGAATGAGGTCAGACAAAGAAGAAATTGTCAGCAAGAGCAGGCAAAATCTTAGCAATTTAACGTCCACAAATAAGAGCAAGCTTTCCTTCAGAAGCCATTAATACCTCTATAAGCATAGAAGAAACCAAAACCAAATCACTTCACAATGTCAAACTTGTGAGAAAAGCTAACATACAGTGATGGTGGTTATTACTTCTTATGGGCACATTATGAAGGAAGGACGTTAGGAGATCCATTTCTTCCCTTAGTAAAAAGATAATTTAATGATAAAAGCAACAGTTTAGGCCATAAAAACAACCCTCCCAGTCTCAGGACAGTAAAGTTGCCCTCCTGATTTCCCTTCCTCAGTTCATATGGATGTCCTTTTAGCAGCAAGTTTCCAGTTCATAAATTTCCAATATCACATGCTACTGTGGCACAGACCCAACAGGCTACGCTCAAAGACACCTAACTACCAAAGACATCAGTCCCTGGCAGCGAAAGAAAAGAGTTCAAGCCAGGTAACCAGTAACAATGCAAACCTCTAAGTGCCAGTTAGGTCTAGCTCCCAAACCATCTTGCTCATGTTTGAGTGGGGCAAAGAAGAAAGTGCAAAAGAGGTGAACATATATCCACTATGACACGGAATCTGTGTCCACCATGCAGAGGAATGTTAACAGCCAGGAGCACACCATACCATGATCTGCCCTCCTCGACAAGAAATGCAGATCTAAATCCAGGATCCTGTCATCTTTACACTGATATCAACTAAATAGATAGGGGTGTTCTCTCTTTCTCTCAAAACCCTCTGCCCAGCCCTTCAATTAGCTGATGCCAACTGCCTACCCACATTATTTACTTCTACAGAGCACTGTGTATCTGCTACCTCTACTATAAACAAAAGCACATAGATTGCTAATAAATTATTTCATACCCTTACTTTTCCTTGGAGGTACTGAGTCCAAAATAGTCAAGGCGTCTTAATATTTTACATCTACCCCTCTCCACCCCCGTTTATTTATAGCTTTCTTTTCTTTTAGGTTAAGCAGGCCAGGACTAATCATATCTTCATGACCTGTACTACCAGAAACCATGAATTATTTCTGCTTCTACCCCTTGTCTCTATTTCAGTGCTTTCTTCCCCTAAAAGGATGATAGAAGTTATTAGAATGCTCCAGACCCAATTTTCAGGTATCAGAGCTGCCTTTCCAACCTCATGATCTCAAGACTTTGCTTTCCTTTGTAATTGCTGCCATAAACTCTGCAACAGCTCTCCCAAATAGAGCAAAGCATCTCTCCTCTAGACAATCCCCAGCTTTGCCATTTTGCAGTGCAGAGGGACTATTCAGTATTTGCTTTGTCACTTTAGGCTATTCTACGCTCAGCAGAGGGACTTGGTGGATGCAACAGCACTTGCTGTTTAAGAGATTCCCCTGGTGCCAGCACCTCCTCTCCTGCAACTCAGCATCATGACCAAACCAGTGTTTCTGAAGTTTCTCCCTCTCCCATTGAGCTTCATAGAATCATTTTGGTTGGAAGAGACCTTTAAGATCATCAAAAGTCCAATGGTTAGCCTAACACTGCCAAGTCCACCAGTACACCATGTCCCTCAAGTGCCACATCTACATGCCTTTTAAAAACCTGTAGGGATGGGGACTCAAACATTTCCATGGGCAGCCTGTTCCAATGTTTGATAACCCTTTTGGTGAAGAAATATTTCCTAATATCCATCCTAAACCTTCCCTGATGCAACTGGAGGCCATTTCTTCTTGTCCTATCACTTGTTACCTGGGAAGAGACTGTGCCCTATCTCGCTACAAACCTCCTTTCAGATAGTTGTAGATAGTGACCAAGCCTCTCCTCAACCTTTTCTTCTCCAGGCTGAACAACCCCAGTTCCCTCAGCCATTCATAATATTTGTGCTCCAGCCCATTCACCAGCTCTACTGCTCTTCCTTGGACACACTCTAGCCCCTCAATGCCTTTCTTATAGTGAGGGGCCCAAAACTGGACACAGTATTTGAGGTGGGGCCTCACAAGTGCTGAGTACCGGGGGATGATCACTTCCCTAATGCTGCTTGCCACACTATTTCTAATACAAGCTAAGATGCTATCAGCGCTCATAGCCACCTGGGTACACCACTAGCTTATATTCAGCCAGCTGGTGACTTACTACCCCCAGGCAGTTTTCCAGCCCAAGCCTGTAGTGTTGCGTCACCAGAAGCAATTGCAGACCCTGTCAGAAGGCACTGGCAGCTCCAGCATGGGGCCATACTGGGAGAGACAGACAAATATGTGGGCACTCTCCCTCCCGCCCCCGCCAACACCAAACCATCTCCCTTGGCCTTGAGACACCACCACTACAATCATCAGCAGCGGTGGACATGGCTTAAGGCCCACCTCTCAGATTCAAAGCAAGAATGCGAGCAAGGTGTCCCGCTCCATTATCTGGTGACAACGGACAGCCCCTCTAAAGCCTTTGTGGTAAATTTTAGCCCCAGCTGCAAGTACAGTGTTGGTTACCATGCACACAGGCTTCTGCGTGGTGCGGTGCTTGAATTGCCAACGCCATATTATTAGGTACTCTGAAAAGAAAAACACTGCCTTTTCTTTTCCATCTACAGTTTTACAAATAGGTTTTAAAAGCATAGCAGTAGTTCAGATTTGGACCAAATTTAATTTTGTTTAAAGAAAGAAAAGGCTTTTTACAGAATGTAAGGGCAACAGATATATTTCCAAGGTCTTTATAATAAATTGCAGTGTAACCACTACTTCTAAATCAGTAATAAAATTTAAATAAAAACCAACACAACATATCTAATGATCTACTAGCTCACTGTAAGACCCAGAGGCCTCAAGTGATGCAAATGTACATTTGCTCTCATTGTCTGCTCTAGGAGAAATGTAGAAAATAAAGAACCAGGAAAAACAAAAGGGATTTAGTAATGTGATATTTAAAAGTTTTTAAAAAATAAAAAATTAACAGATCAAGAAATAGCTTTTGTCTACAGAAAACAGTAGTTAGTGTCCAGCAGGTCCATCCCAACACTACTGTCCCTGTGGGGTTAAAAGACCTAGTTGACACGTATATGGGACTGAAAGATTAGAGTCTGGAAGATCACTGCCAGATACATCAGTGCCTCAAAAGGAAAAAAAACCCTAAAAATAGAAATTTACAAGAATTGTCAAGAAAACATGTGTACATATAGATACACATACCCCACAGCTGCTGGCCACCTTTCTAAGCCCAGTGAAATAAGGACAGCCCAATGCTGGGAGGCTCCCAGGCCATGCCACGGCTTGGTAGGGCTGTCCCACACCCAGGAGGGTTTCACCACCCGCATCGCACTCGCACAGGTGCCCTTCTTCATCCACTGCTCCTGACCCTTTCCCCCCTCAATGTTGCAGGCACACAGGCAGCCCAGCACCCTGCTGCAGCACCTCCACATTTTCACACAGCCAAGGGAACCATCCCGGCACCAGATGGTTCCCATTAACTTTGTCCACTCTCAGCTCACAAGTGTCAACTGGGAAGCCTAGACCCCAAATATTTTACTGATGAAACAATTGCAGGCTCTTTGCCAACAACACAGGACTGGATCCCAGCCCCTGCTCTGGTGATGGAGGGATAACAAGCTAAGAGCTGTCTTGGGAGTTGGGTCAGGGATCTCCCCCACCTTTGCAATGGGCAGGCGGCTCTGCAGCTCTCCAGATCCCAGCCTTCAAGGTGAAGTGACTGCAGGGGCACATGGCACAACCCCAACGTGCCTTTGAGATGCAGCAAAGGTCCAAGATATCCCCGCGCAGGCAGGGAGGCAAGGGTCAGTGTCTCAGGCACGCAGCTACACTCAGCCCGGGCACAGTGCCTGCCTGCCTCTTTCCTCACCAGTTTCAAAGCGTGGCTGCAAGGTGCCAGAGAGCTCATGCTAGAAGCTTGTTAAAGTGGCCTCAAACCAGCCTTTACCTAGAGGGAACAAATGCAACCGGAAAACTCCCCCAAAAAACTGTCTCAATAATTACATACAGTACTCAGATCGCCCAGGTTTTCCTCGCTGCAGATTTGCTGCCGTGCCCTCCTGGCTAAACGTTTCCGAGTCCCCAATGCTTCAGTTTGGAGCATAAAAGCTCAGTGGCAAACCTGTGTTCAGTCTTAAGTATTACAACTATGTCAGTCTCATCCAGCTTCCACAAAAACAAGTTTCTTAGATGAATTAACACCACCTGAAACATATAATTTTTTTTTCCTCATGCTTCTTGGGTTTTTTCACAGTATTATTTGTCATCAGGGCACTGGAGACATCAGACAATAACTATCAAATACTTTTCTATTCTAGTTTAAATTAGGTCAAAACATTGTATCCCTTTTAATTAATAAATAAATAAATAAATAAAAATTCAAGTAGCCTTCACCAGAGAATTAAGTATTACAAGAACTGAAATATTAAGAAAACAGTAAAAAGAAAGGACAGAACCCCACATGCTTCTTTAGAGAAGCACTACATGTTGGAAAATGTCTGTTGACTGGCTATTAACATCTAGCACACATTTCAAAATTCATTACTTCTTTTAAGAACTCTGCATTTAGCTTTCTAATTCTGATTTTACAGACTTAGCATGCTGCTTTCTAACATGCCACATCAAATAGTGTGAAAGCATATACAGGAACCAACTAGAGAACATTGCAGGATCACATTATTTCTTTTTAGCCACATGCCACTTGGCAAAAGTATTACTTTAGCTTCAAGTGCATATGCAAGACAAAGTGTTTCAGGTTGCCATTCAAATACTGACTGTATCGAGAAATGTCTCATTCTAGATAATCATCAACGAAAGAGATGCCTATCGCAGCTCCTCCTCCATGCCCTTTCCCCACACTGCAAGGGCATTCAGGAACAGGAGCTGGAGTCTCAAATTTAAACACTAGATGGAGCCACTTCCCAAGACTGAGAAACGAGAGCTCTCCTTGCAGCAAATTCTTACCAGCCTATTGCAATATCTGGTCATGCATAAACATGACAGAACTCCAACAGCTGCGGTGACTGTCGACACTGCAAAAAATACAGACTGGCCAGCAATTCTATTTCTGCATAAAGAGACAGACTTTAATACTGGGCAACTGCAACAGAATTTATATTCCTCTAGAGATACATTAGCCTGGCATTTTTAAAAGACCCACAATACCTGGAAAAACTAGGCATGTATGGATTTTTAAAGTACCATATGACAAACGTAATGCTGGACTGAGAGAACTACGACTGAGTCTGACATATCTTGATTTTGACTATAAGCTCTACTGATTTTGACTGGATGAGAACGTTGCAGACATATTCATACACGATAGGAAGAATCCTTTTTCAGTTGGTTTGAATTAGTTCTAACAAGAAAGCTGATTTATGGTGTTTGATAAAATGCCATCTCTCTCAAACAAGACAGCACACATTTAACTAGAGATAAGTGAGCTTTGGTGTTAAAAATAAGGATGTAACAACACCAAAGCTCAGTACAACTATTCTGGTGAAAAAGGAAAAAAAAAAAAAAAGAAAAAAAAGGAAAAAAAAAAAAAAGCCAGCCAGGAGATCCGACTAACTTGAGCAGCCTCACAGTTGCTGGATAAATTCATTTATCTTAGACTCCTCCACAAACAACTGCCACTTCTGCAGTATTTTGGCCACACTCTGGACTGGCTTCACAACGCAAAGGGCAGGCAGGAATCGCAGGCAGACAACCCTTGGCCTTTCCTTCGCTTGCCGAAGGACATGCTCACAGGAACAGCTAAAAGCCATGAAGACAATAAAGTTGTGCAAAGCCTCAGATGTGATTTCCAGCAATGCAATTCTGCTGACAGCCGAGCTATCGCTGATTGCTTTAACCTTTGCTCAGTCCGGGCCACTGACTTCACCTAACTCTTTTCCTAACAAACCTATGGTAATAGCTTCATCAAGGTTAAGATAAGCACAAAGGCAGTTAGCTTTACCACAGAAGACTACCTTTTGCTCACAAACAGTGATCCATCCTGTTCAAACAACATTAACCACAGTAATCCAGCTTGCTTTAGGATATTTTTTCAATCACCTGGGAGTAGCGACAAAGGAAAGGATTGCTAACCCAAGTTCACCAACTTGGATCCTAGCTGCAATTTCCAGAAAGACAGAGCGTCTATGAAGAAAGGTGTGAGTTTTCCCTAAAGGGCCCTACTTCTTATTTTTATGAAAGCCCAACATAGCATATTTTCTTGATCCCACATCCCTGATGATGAAAGCTGGTCTTGAGGGTCTTGCAGATTCCTGCTGTCATGCTTTGTAACCAAGCAAAGATCTTCAAACATGAAGTCTGCTGCCAGGAGATGGTGGTTGGTACTCACCACCATGCTGACAAGTGGCTGCTTGACTCCACTGAAGAGCAAACAGAGGACAATGCTCACATCTGCCAGAGCTGTTTGTCAGACCCAGGGCTTGCAAGCAAACATGCTGCTGCCATAAAAGCAACAGGTTTTCCAGCTGTACCAAGCACACAGTCAGCTCATATGTTAACACTTCTTATGAAGGGTTTATGAATATCCTGGTTTAGTCCCATTACATTATGCATGTCAGTATACCTGAATGCCCATCTGCTCTCAGACGGGCAGATTGATTTGTGTCTCTGGTTGTTTTGTGGGTTTTTTTGTTGTTGTTGTTGTTGTTTGGTTTGGTTTGTTAGTTTGTTGTTTTTGTTTTTGTTTTTTTTAAACAGTGGATGTAGCAAGCACCTAACATTTCTCTTAAAAGCAAATCTGAAAATAATTAGCTTCTGTTTGGCACTTGACCTCAAACCACCTGGGAGAACACGCCCATTTACTTCCATGGTCTTTCAGTTCAATAAAACAGGGACTTTATTAGCAGGAAGAGTATCTCACCAACCACACAAATTAAGTGTCAGCAAAAGGAGGAGACAATCGAAGTACCAGCCACAGTTGCAGGTTTGACTAAATAGTAATGTTTAACTACTTCCTTATCACAATCTCCCTGTACAACTATAATTTAGGAACCTTTGCCACTGTAATTTTCTCTGCTTCATTTTCTTTACAGCCATACTTTTATGTGTCAGACTAAATACTTGTTCATCAGCACTATTATCCACACAACAACTGAAAATGAACAGCTACAGGACAAAACAGAAGAAATACAAAGGCTTTGTGTATGTATAAAAGAAATCACAGTAAGTCAAATTACCCAGCATAGTTTTCAAGGCCAGGGGAAAAGCCGATGATAGTCACGATACTTACAAGAATGTAACTCTAAAGATAGTCACTGTGCATGCACATATGCAGTACCAGTCAAGGTAAAGTTAAGGTTAAAATCTAAAGCTTTGAGTTGCTCACAGCAATAATCCTGATGGCTTTCAGCCTCTGAATATGGAAGGAACAAGACACCGTGGCCTCGCGGGGACCTCACCTCCTTGACCACATCCCATTACAGCTGGATCACGACAGGCAATGACAGTTCACTTGCTATGTGGGTGGAAGCAGATGGGATAGTGATAAAAAAAAAAAAAAAAAAGTGTGCAAAAATATGTGAAAGCCTTTGAAATCCCACTTAGAGATACTAACTGTTGCTTTCCATAGTCACCTGTATTGCCTCCAAACACAAAGAATGAAAGTGAATCCATGCATTCAACTAACTGGCTTCTGAGAGGCACAAGAATCAAGCCAACAAACTCAGAAATACAACACAAAACCTGAGATTGGGTTAAGTGCTTAAATTAATTTCACTGATGCATTCATAAACCATACGCTACTAATAGGGCATTTTGTACATTTTATATTTGTTTTCACGTGCTTGTTGGACTAACTCCAACGTTGCAGGCCATCTTCCTGAAAACACACAAAAGATTGCCTGTGGGGTTGACTAAACTGTTAGCAGTCCTTTGCTCCTCTAAAGCCATCCACATTCCTCTCCACAGGCTTGCCTATTTCATCCTGCAAGATTGACTCAGTATCTTGACTGCTCCTCTCCTCCCTCCCCTCTCTCCAGGATCTCTGTTTGGCCTCAGATCACCACCTGATAGCACCTAGCTCCTGTCAGGGAGCCGACTCCCCTTCAGCCCAATCAACCATAGGTTTTAATCTGCCTCCTGTTCACACTCCTACATCATTCTTGAAGGACTGTTAATAGCCATAGGCCCATCTTTAAAAAAAATATAAAAAAACAACAACAATAAAACAATGAAACAGAACATCAAACAACTAAACAATAAACCCCCCCAAAGACTGGAAGCCTTTCACATGAAGAACCTAGTTCTGCTGAAGTCTGCTCCCATGAGGTAAGTGAGGTTTGTTAACTGGTATAAAAAAAAAAAGTCATCTGATTATTTCCAGAATTTTGCAAACTAGTGATACAGCTACTGTTGGTGTAAAACAAATAGAGGTTGGAAAAGAACTTCATGATCCAGTCCAACCATTAACCATACAGTTTCTTCAGAAGCAGCACGTGGTACACTAATTGCTTTGCAGAATTGAAAACCAAAAGCAACAAACGTTCCAAGAGGGCCCCAGACAGCAGCACTCCAGAATGAGTGCAGCCAGATGCTGCATTCCTCCTCCTGTTACAGCAGCCACCACTAGTCTTGCTGCTATCGCAATGCCCTCCATGACCCTGCCGCTTTACCCGTCTTCCAAGCATAAAGGCCCCTCTGAATTCAAATGGTTTTAATGGATCACAGGATAATTCAGGCTAGGAAGGACCTCAGGAGGTCTGTGGTACAGACTCCTGCTCCAAGCAGGGCCAGCTGTGAGATCCAATTCACTTTCTCAGGACAAAGTTTCTCAGGGCTTTGTCCAGTTGGGTCTTGAAAAGCCCCAAGGGTGGAGACTGCACAGCCCCCTTGGGCAACCTGTGCCCCTTCCTGGCTGGCCATCCTTGGGGTGAAAAAGCTTCTCCTTGTAAACAGTGTGAACCTCTCTTTTCAGCTGGCACCTTCTGTCTTGTCCTTTCACCATGCACCACTGGGAAGAGCCTGGGGTGACATCAGGTCTGCTCTTTTAGTGAAAGGAAAGGAAATCGCCCCTTGTACTTTTAGCTCTGCTTTTATCCGTTTATGCAAATAAACTTTGCTCTTTGATTTAAATCGCGTTTTCAGATTTTAACTTTGCTAACTGCATTTTCCAAAAATTCAAATATAACCAAATCAGAGCTAAAGTGAAAAATAAATCTAAGAATAAAACTTGGGTGGAAATGCTCATCCATGTGATCTCATCAAACTTCCCCTGATGTGCCGCGGCGATGGCAGCGTTTCAGCACTCATCATACCGCACTTCCAGATATCAAAGCAGCATCCCTTTATACAGGTGCAACACAAGAACCAATTACAAATGTACATTACAAAATAGTCTATTAAAAAAAAAAAAAAAAAAAACCCAAACAAACCCAAAGACCCCCAAAGACCCCCAAACACCAAAGACACAAGCTGAAGCAAAGCCATGAGGAATGCACTCTGATAGTTTTTAGACTTGAAAAGTTTTGGGTAGCACGTCCATCAGAATAAATATGCATTACTTCTGTTCCCAGGCACAGGAGCTATTACTCTTTAAGGCTGATTAAGGCTTCTTAGCACATCAAAGCACGGCAATCTGAAGCAGTGGTCCACTTACAGACCTTCCTGCTACTCAGTTACAAAATTACTGTGTATCAGGCTTCTTAACCGCACTCCTAAGCCACACTGCTGAGGAATAAAAGATATATAGCCAGAACTAAGAAAGGACAAAAATGCAGCAGTGCAACATATGTTCATCCTGACTGAAAGGTCATATGAAATGTGATTAGTGCCATTATCCGCCAGGACCCTGAATATTGCCTTGAGACAAAGGCTTTCCGGCATAAGCTATGGATCAATAAAAAGGATTAAGCAGCAATACTTCGGAAATGCTCAAAAGTAAAATATCAGGTTTTAGCTCAGATGTCTCCAAAGCTGCACCTGAGCAGAAACTCTTAAGACCCATTTTTCGTCTCAGGTTCTTTGTATCAGTGCAAGACACAGGTGCTGCAGACCATGCGACTGCAAAGGAAGAGGAAGAAGGGAGAGGGGCTGCCAACCGCCAACCCCCCCCCCGCCTGAAGGAGTGAGCACCAGCAACACCCGGCTGCAATCTGTCAGGAGCAGCCAGTGCCCAGCCCCATGCTCACTTCCCACGCCTTTCCCAGGACGGGGCCACCACCACACTGGGGACACTCGCATCTCCTCAGGACAGAACAGGCAGCCAGCACCAATCCCAAATTATATTTGTCTTCTCCCTCAAAACATAAAGATTGTGCATAAGTGAGGCTGTCACCACACAGGTGAGAGGTGAAAATAGTTGTTTTCCTTAATTAAGCCTATTAGTAGTAACGAATCACTCCTGCTAGGTCTAAATAGCTCAGCAAATAAATCCCAAGACTCCTAAGCCGCCAACCACCTCCAGTCAGTGCTCAGAGGCAGCTTTACTCCTACAGACCATACAGAGTGAATGCTGCCACCTCCAACCATGCTTCGGGAGCAGATCTCCAGGCTGATACCTTTGCAGCTAATGTTTTCCCTACAGCTGTCCAGCCACCATTACTTGAAAGTCAAAAGTGCCAGAGCCTCATCCTTGGAAGCAACAGCGGGTACCCCCAGACTGGTATCCTGCAGGTCAGACAGCTGCAAACAACCAAAGAGTTACAACCCTGACTGAGCTTTGCCTCTTTTAAATTAGAAAAACAAACAAACAAACAAACAAACCCTGAAACAAAACAAAAAACCAAAACCACAAGTCTACCAGGTCTCACCAGGGACTACTTGAGATGGAAATCCTCTTTATGGAAAATTCTGGTACAATATTTAATTCAAGCACACCATCAATGCATCATCTTGTAAAGTTCACACCACAGACAACACCGGCGTTAGAAACAGTAAGGAGGGAAGAACTGCACAGTGCTTTTCTGAAAAGCCATCCAATGAATTAATCATTTTCTGTCTGAACTATTTGCAGAAACAACTGAATAAGCCAGGAAAGAAAAATTAAAATGTTCTAAGCCATTGCTTCACAGTATGTCTTACAGAAAAGTCATTTAAAAATTATTACAAAAGCAATAACACTCAATCTCATAAAATGACACTATTTCAAATTAATCCACTGCATGTTAATTCCTTCACCTTTGCCAAAAATAAAACAGAATTAAAAAAAAAACCCAAACCACTCCATCCAAAAAAGTTGAAATTCAATAAGCTTTGCCTGTTGCTTCTACACAACCAACATCCCAAAAGCAGATTGAGCTTTCATCAAGCACAACTTCCAATAAATAACATTCTTCCTTATTCTCCCACGCAAGCATAAGTAAGTGAAACCCATTTTGCAGACTCACCAAAGTCATCCATATTCCAAGGAGGCAGCCATTTGTCCAGTTCGTTAAATCCGTGTTTGCAGCATGGTCACAGTAATCGGCAGGAAAATGAAGGGAAAGAGAAAAAGAAGGATAAAAAAAAAAAATTAAAAAAAATATTTGAGATTCAAAGAACAACACAACACTACTGTTAACTGTAAAGTCTGCATTGCAGAATACTTTCAGGTAACTCATTAAATGGACTGAACATACACCCACCCCCCTCATTTACTCTAAAAATAAAATAAAAAAAATACAATAGCAATGTCATATTGATAGAAGAATAACAATTACAGTCTAATAATGATCAGTCAAGGGTGGCCTCACGAGGAACATTTTGTGAGGGAGAAAAATACTTAAGAAAATAAATCTTTTACTGTACCTCCACCAATCAGGCAGGTTTGGTGGGGGTACACAGGTGGGCAACATTACAAACAGAAAAGGTATATTATTTTCTCATACTGCTGACACTTCTAAACTCTTGATGAAGAGTTGTAACATTTGGCAAGGAAGTCAGTCAAAATTGCCACAGGCCACAGCAACTGCAGATTATCAGAATCCTCAATCAAGGTCAGGGGATTGATAATTTATTCTTCGCAATTAAGGGGCCTGCAGCCTACCCTATACTTAATCTATGCACAGCTATACAACTACAAAGTGTGAAGAACACACAAGTTGAAATAATTTGTTGTTGTTGTTGTATTTGGATGTCCAACAGTGTCTGAGGGACCAAATCCAGTGTCACTTCTCTCCTACCAATAAAAAGCTAAAGAAACAGCTTTCCCAGGCTCAGCACTGATTTCTTTTGGCAACTGCTCCAAAACATGCAACCAATTTAGCACGTGGATTTTTGCTTTTTTCTTTGGTTGGGTTATTATTTTTCCTTTGGAGGGGGAATACTTCAAAGACATCTGTACAATAATACCAACTGCTATGGGTTAACCTAAACAAATTGCATGTGTGTATGTAATGAGAGTGAAAAGTGTGCTCTTCTTTTGACAAGAGAAACCAATTGTGTTGGCAAGTTAAGGAAGGGTGGAAGGTCCTAAGAACAGAGACACCAGACAAGGACAGCACTGAAGCGTAGAGCAGGAGTCTGTGGTGGTGAAGGAAATACTGTGATCTTCTCCTAGCAGCTGTATCATCAGCAGCTGGACCATTGTTCAGACAGAACCAAGGCTGATGAGATGCCAAGAAACCAAAGGTCATTGCAAAGTCTTTCACAACATCCTGGGACATCTTCCCATTTCATCTGTTGTGATCACCCATACTTTTCAAACCAACTGTTTTCAGGAATACAGATATCCTCACAACTCAATGATCTTCTGCTGGGTCTCAGCAAAGGGGCCTGGGGCCAGGGCAGCATTTTGGCCTCCAGAAATCCTGAGGCAGTGTAGGAAGACAGGGAATCACCTGCATAGACCCTGGTATGGTTTATTTTTGATCCCCTTAAAAACCATGCCATATGGAGGCAAATTTATCTGTTGGCGTCAAAAAGGAAAACATAACTGGCACAGTCAAGTAATTTGTGGCCCCCCTATGGATAATGGCTGATGAGTTACCTCCTCCTCTGCCTCCACGGCCCATTAATAAGACAGCACGAAAGACTGCAGAAGAAGGATGACGATTGCTCGTGTATTTACCACTTTGCTAGCAAGGAGCCTTTTTTATTGCTGTTTTTGTAGGAGTGCTTTTACAGAAAGAGCCTTTCCAATGCCTTCATGTGAATAATATTGAAGAGGAAAGGGAAAAGAGATTGTAAAGGATTTGCCTTCACTTCTGAGTTCTCTTCTCCATCTTGTGAATCACAGTCCTTCCCCAGAGATGTGACCATGCACCATCACTGCAAGTGTGATTGCAGATACAGATTGCCCTCAAGAAATTACCTGCCTTTCCTCTCTACAATGGAAGCTGAGGTTATTGGGAGGCGATGGATTAGTCCATTTTTACCGGAGCAGATATGATTCAAAGATACTCCCAAAGCCTGTAATGGCCACTGAGTGACCTGAACAAACACAGGACTTCAAATTAAAGGCTAGTGAGATTTTGATGGTGGCATGGAGCAAGATGAACGTTAATGCATTTAGCAGGAGATGAGAGGTCAAGAGGTCATAGGAAAGCAGATGTTGTGTAGGTGGGAACACTGAGAAATGTGGTGCACAAAAAGAGGAGGAAGGAACAAAACAAAAGCGTGTGGATGACTCAAAACTGACAGAAATTGAGCAGAACTGCTGAACTAGTTTATTTAGGATAGGGAGGGGGCGGGAGAGAAGGACAGTAGTGCAGCATCCCCATTGACAATACTGCATATACATTTCTGAGTGAGAAATAGAGATAGTTGTTGAAGTTTGATACATAAGGGACAGCTTTCCATTAACAGCTCAGAAGGTTTTTTTGTTTTGTTTTTTTCCCCCCCCACAAAAGTCATGATAATGCCACCATGGGATGGATGAATGGATGGGATGTAAATTGCCTTGAGCACTGCAGCAGCATCCATTGCATATACTGCATGCCAGTTGCTTCGGTCAGGGTGAGGAGAGATACATCAGAGCAAGACCACAGAGACATTTTGCATTCCCCCTGCTCCTCTTCACGTGGTATTTTTGCATGACACTGGTTGTGAAACTGAAAACATTGGTTCAGCTTCAGGCAGCAATTTTAGGGTCAATTACTTCTTCACCAGACACTGAAATCACAATTTTTCAAGCATCAAATTAACTGTGAATGTTTAAGGGGACAGTGAACTTTAGTTATGCATTATTACTGTGGGTCCCTGTCCCCATCCCCGTCCCCCTCTTCAGAAGCCTATCTTGCAATCCCTCTTGATATACCAGGTACCTTTTTTTTTTTCCTGGCATCACACTTTAATAAGAATTCTGCAATTATACTATGTGCTTTTTGCTCCATCAACTCATTCGTGACTGTTACGCATTCTCCAGCATACAGCTCTCAAGTGGAGGAACGCATTTTCAAAACCACGTGAAGCATTTTATCCATTTATCGCAGAAGTACATCAATATAGGTTTTCCAGCTGAAAGCTTTTGAAAGTTTCCTCAAAACTTTTATGGTTCAGCTTGGATCCACTCCTAATCCACAGGCAGACTAAAAGACTCATCTGGCACCAGTGCACCACAAAAGAAATAAACAATAAAGCCTTAATGAGGTCAGCTGTACAACAAAACAAAACAAAAAACCAACAACCAACCAACCAAAAAAAAATGCCAAAACACAGGGCTATGCGTATTTCCTAATGCTGTCAGTATGATACAGAAAAAAATACAAGCCTTGATGCTACAACTGATTTCATTCTGGATCCAGCTGGAGTAAACTAGTACTTAAACAGCACCCCAGCAGACACTCCCGTGGACTAGGAGAAATGGGAGCTTATGGAAACCGGAAAGCCATTGCTTGGGATGATGTCAGATTCAGATTTATGATGTCACCTGCCAGTGGAACTCCTAGGACAGACTCAAACCTTTTATATTTTAGTCTTCTATGCAAAGTTATAAAAGTGTACATGTGGAAAAACTGTTCTGTAAAGTATCCTTATGAAAAAATGTTCTTTAAAATGGAAAGACCCTTCAGCAATGTCCCACAGATTCTAAACATCTTCAGCTAATCTAAATGAGAAGTGCTATTTTGTATCAAAATGGGATGGTCATAAAACTTTATGGGAATAAAATAATTGACATGAGAAATGATGAAATCAGCAGCACTATGGAGATTTAAGTGATACACAACAAAGTGGAATTTGGTTTGCCTGGGGTCTGCGAGTGCAGAGGAGGGCAATGAAGCTGGTCAAG